>QXEO01001894.1:0-36579 GCA_007115705.1 Dactylis glomerata | reverse complement strand
TAGAACAGGGCCGTCTGATCCTTGGGCAGTTCGCCATGAAAGTGGACACAAACCCGTTTCCTGGCATCAACATGGTAGAGCACAGCCACTCCACGAGGCGTCAGCTAGATTTCTCGTTCGATATTAACATGGCAGGGCCTGTGTACCACCATGGCAAGTATAAGGAGGAAAGCGGCCACTCCCGGGGCAAAGAAAAGGAAGAGGCCGGTCCACGCGACCGGCCCCGTTATGATGATAGGCGGTATATAACCGAGGAACAAGTGAGAAGCGTGCGATATCAGAAGCCACACTCCACGCATCTCCTTAACAAGTATGAGCGTCAGTATGACCGACGTCGGCAGTACGACAGAGATGATGAAAGAGATCGTCGGACCGACGCATACGATGGGAGATACCGTCGGCATGATAGAGATGATGAAGGATATGAGCACCGCGCTAGGGGAAGGTCAAAGGAAAAGGAAGGCGTGGATAAACATTGGGATTGTCCTTTCTTCAAGTACTGTTGGGATGCGGGAATGAGCCGATTGCCTACAGTCGACAACTGCCCGGAATGTGGACAGCAGAAGGATGACACAGGTCCAGTTTCAGTGTTCAAGCGTCTAGGGCCTCTCCGGCCTCAGAACAGACAAGAGGAGTCATCTCGAGCAAAAGATCTCGAGGAGTCAGAGGATGAAGAAGAAGATAGATATCACCGGCCAAGGTGGTGTCCCGATGGACTCAGACACACCCAAAAGCGTAGAGTTCAGCGGCTACGTAGCTTGGAGGAAGCCGAAGCGCAGTACCTCCACACTTTAAGGAAAGCCCGGCCTGATCTGGCCGTGAAAATTCAGCAAACCTTGGAGACGGAGGCCCGTCCAAAAAAGAAAGAGTGGCGCCCCAAACCAGTAAAAGCCGATGCGAAGACATCGGCTGGCACAAACATGGTGTTCATACTTCCGTCAGAGTTTTGCGCTCCAAGAACCAAAGAACTACCAGTGGCACAGTTTGACTGCGGCCCACGGCCGGTTATCTTTGAAAAAGCCACGGGAGAAGGGCTGCAAACATCTGAAAGCCCTGTACCTGAGAGGTTATATCAATGGGCAGCCTGTCCGCAAGATGTTGGTTGACACCGGAGCGGCAGTCAATATAATGCCATACTCCATGCTGCGGCGTTTGGGACGCTCCACTGCAGATCTGATCAAAACCACGTCACGCTAAGCGACTTCAACGGCCAAGCTTCAGAAACGCAAGGCGTTCTGAACGTGGATCTGACCGTGGGTAGAAAAAACCATCCCTACGTCGTTCTTCATTGTTGACAGCAAAAGCACCTACGCTGTCTTGCTGGGAAGGGATTGGATTCACGCTAACTGCTGCATTCCATCCACGATGCACCAATGCTTGATACAGTGGGATGGAGATGAAGTGGAGGTCATTCATGCAGATGATTCGATCGAGATCTCAATAGCTGGCATGAACATTTGGGACGCAGAAGACCAAGAGCCGATCTCTGGAGTCAGTCTAGACGGCTGTGAGCGCATTGAAGCTACAAAAAACGGGGTGAGGCTGGTCTTATCCACTGGCCTGACAGAGTAGCAAAGCCCACGATTGTGCGTGGTAAGGCCGATCCCTGCGATCGGCCACAAAAAATAAAAAGCAGTGATCTTACGACAAGCATGTCATGTAGTCGTAGTAGGGAGATTCCCTACCATTGTAGAGCACAAATAAGTTGTAAACCTTCCTTGAGTAATGCAATCAAAAAGGGGGCCGATTCCGACAATCGGCCCAAATTATCTTTGTTATCCTCACCAAACTTTTGGCCTGTGTTCAGCATCGATTTAGCAGGTGATGGAAAGCTGGGGTATGGGTTTACATCCGCTGATGAGCTAGAGGAGATTGACATCGGTCCTGGGGATAAGCCACGACCGACATTTATCAGCAAAAAGTTAGATCCGAATCTGCGGGGTCCGATGATAGCTTTGTTGAAAGAATATCCAGATTGCTTTGCCTGGGACTATACGGAGATGCCCGGGTTAGACAGGAGCATCATTGAGCATCGGCTCCCGCTTAAAAAAGGGTTTCGGCCATTCCAGCAGCGAGCACGACAGATGAAGGCCGAAATTTTAGAGGAAGTCAAGAAAGAGATCGAGAAAATGTTGAAAGCTGGGTTCATCAGGCCATGCAGGTATGCTGAGTGGATTTCTAGTATCGTACCTGTAGAGAAAAAGGATGGCCGATGGCGTGTTGCCATAGATTTTCGGGATCTCAATAGAGCCACTCCAAAGGATGAGTATCCGATGCCGGTAGCAGAGACATTGATCAACGCAGCTGCTGGTCATAAGGTCTTGAGCTTTATGGATGGCAATGCCGGTTACAATCAAATTTTTATGGCTCCAGAAGATATACACAAGACTGCATTCAGAGTCCCAGGTTCGGTGGGGTTGTTTGAATATGTAGTCATGACATTTGGACTGAAGAATGCCGGCGCCACGTACCAAAGAGCCATGAATTACATTTTCCATGATCTGATCGGCAAGCTGGTGGAGATTTATATCGATGACGTGGTAGTCAAGTCTGCTTCAGTACAAGGACACTTGGACGATCTGCGACGCGTCCTGGACCGAACCAGAAAATTCGGGCTACGGATGAATCCAAAGAAGTGTGCCTTCGGTGTGACGGCCGGTCAGTTCTTGGGTTTCTTGGTCCATGAACGCGGAATTGAGATCGGCCTGAAAAGTCAGGAGGCAGTGCGAACAATGAAGCCACCTACCACGAAGAAAGAACTGCAGTGTCTCATCGGCAAAATCAACTTCGTCAGAAGGTTCATCTCCAATCTGTCAGGAAGAATAGAGCCGTTCATGGGACTGGTGAAAATTAAATCTGATGAGGAGTTCCGCTGGGGGACAGAACAACAACGAGCCTTCGACGAGATCAAAGAATATCTAACGAAGCCGCCAGTGTTGGTTCCACCGCAGCAGGATAGGCCGTTCTACATTTACTTGTCGGTGGCTGACACGTCCATCGCCTCGGTGGTGGTGCAAGTTTATGATGGTCTGGAGCGAGTTGTGTTTTACATCAGCAGAAGGATGCTGGATGCAGAGACAAGGTATCCTGAGATCGAGAAGTTATGCCTCTGCCTATTTTTCACCTGCACCAAGCTGCGACACATCTTGCTGTCAGCAGAGATTATCATCATATGCAAATCAGATGTCATAAAACATATGCTGTCGGCTCCTGTGTTGAAAGGCCGACTCGGCAAATGGATGTTTGCATTATCGGAATTTGATATCCGGTATCAACCCGCCAAAGCGGTTAAGGGACAGGCGTTGGCCGATCTTATTGCTGAACGAATCAACACTGATATAGCAGCACTGTCTGTACGTGCATGGGCTATGTTTTTCGATGGATCGGCTTGTGATGATGGTTGCGGCATCGGCATTCTACTCGTGTCGCCCCGGGGGGCAACATATTCCTTCTCCATCAGGCTATCTACCCCTTGCACCAACAATGTCGCTGAGTATGAGGCAATACGCAAGGGAATGGAGTTGCTCATTGAAGCCGGAGCAGAAGCAGTGGAACTTTTTGGAGACTCCAAATTGGTGATTTCCCAACTCACGGACGAATACAAGTGTGAGAGCGAGTCACTCTTCCCATTATGGTTGCAATGCCGTGAGCTGATGGCACAGTTCAGGTATCTAAACTTTAACTGGATCCCGCGGTCGCAGAATACCGAGGCGAATGATCTTGCACAGATGGCTTCAGGCTACAAGGACATAGCAGATGGAACTGATGTTCAGGTACAGTTCCTGGAGGTGGACGACTGGAGAGCCGATATCTTCAATTACTTGAAAGATTCGGCTCGGGGGGCACCTAAACGGATAAGGTACAAGGCCATGAAGTATGTGCTTATTGGGGATGACATGTTCTACAGGACTTTGGAAGGGTTACTGCTCAAATGTCTGGGGCCAACCGAGGCAAATCGGCTTCTACACGAGGTACACGAAGGCGCCTGTGGAACTCACCAATCGGCTCACAAGATGAAATGGTTGATCAGGCGATCAGGGTTTTATTGGCCCACCATGCTTGAGGACTGTTTTAAGTACTATAAAGGGTGTCAAGCATGTCAGAAATTCGGGAAGATTCAGATGGTACCTGCATCAGCGATGAACCCCATCATCAAGCCTTGGCCATTCCGAGGTTGGGGCATGGATATCATTGGCAAGATCAATCCTCCATCAAGCAAAGGCCACATGTGGATTTTGGCCATTACGGATTATTTCACTAAATGGGTGGAAGCCGTCCCTATGAAGTCAGTAAACTCGAAGGATGTTATCAATTTCGTGAAAGAACATGTCCTTCATAGATTCGGGATTCCCCAAACTATCACGACCGATGGAGGTTCGGTCTTCATTTCTCACGAGTTTAGAGAGTTCTGTGAGGACACGGGAATTAAGCTGATCCGATCATCTCCATACTATGCTCAAGCAAATGGGCAAGCTGAAGCGTCCAATCAGAGCCTTATCAAGCTGATCAAGAGAAAAATCGACGAGCACCCTAGGCGTTGGCACGAGGTTTTGTCAGAAGCTTTGTGGGCTTATCGCATGTCATGTCATGGAGCGATAAAAACCTCGCCATACCATCTAGTCTATGGACAAGAAGCCGTATTGCCATGGGAGATTACGGCTGGATCGAGACGTGTCACTTTTCAGAACGATCTAACAACTGAAGAATATGCAGCCCTGATGAGTGACAGTGTTGAGGATTTAACTGAACTTAGGCTGTGGTCGCTTGAGAAAATTAAAGAGAACAAAGCCAAGGTAGCTCGTGCATATAATAAGAAGGTGAGACCAAAGGAGTTCCACGTTGGTGATCTGGTATGGGAAGCTGTATTGCCATTGGGAACTAAGGATGCAGCATACGGTAAATGGTCTCCAAGTTGGCACGGGCCATACAGGGTCGACCAAGTTTTAAGGGGCAACGCGTACATGCTTGAGGAGCTGGACGGTGTGAAATTCCCAGTGGCTGTTAACGGTCAGCATCTCAAGAAATATTTCCCAAGCATGTGGGATGATGGACAGTGAAATATGGGGGCCGATACATGAAATCGGCCAGTAAAAAAATATATCCAGATTAATATTTCCCAAGCATGTGGGATGATGGACAGTGAAATATGAGGGCCGATACATGAAATCGGCCAAATAAATAAAAAAAACAATGCACAGCCATCGACTCTCGAGGTTCAGACTGTTACGAGCAGGTGTCAGGTTACATGAATAAGCTACTGAAGGAATGCCTCGAAGGCACGGAGGGCGTCAGCACGGACACGATCCACCTCGGCGATCTCGGCTTCGTCATCATCATCCTTGCCCATCACTAGCTGCTTGCTCAGGGCACGTATTTCTGCCAGATCAGTCTTCAGTTGAGCTTTGAGGCCTTCTGCTTCGTCTTGGGAGCGGGCGATGAATGCTTCCTTGTCATGAATGAGCTTTTTAGTCGCCCGGACCTTCTCTTCGAGATCTTCCAATTCCTTTTTTAAGGATGCAAGCTCGGCGGTGCTGACAGAGGTGTCAGTTTTGGCATCCAGAGACGCCTTTTTCTCATTGAGCCGCTGACATTTGGCTGCAATATCGGCCTTTAGTGGGAGTTGGGCGTGGCGTAGATTGATCCTCTCACGAGCCAACTTCACCCTTGACCCGTAGAAAGACAGAGTCACAACTGGCCAAAGCTTCACCTGCAATGCTACCGGGAGTTGGTCCTTGATTTCGTCAAGAACACTCTTCACCTCTTCAGAACCCTCGACCAACTTCTCGATTGGGGAGGACAGCAAGGCTTTGAGACGCTGGAATTGAGGTAGAACAGCGCTTGCTCATGGTTCATCGTTGGCGGCAGAGGGAGCTGGTTCGATGGATTCAGGGTCGAACGTCAGCAAGCCTGAGATATCACAACCCTGGCAGGCAGAAGTGGCGTCAGTATGCGTCAAACAGGGAAGGATGAGTCGAAAGAAGCGAACATACCTCTCCTGAGATCAGGGGGATAGCCGACGGCGAGACAATCGGCTCGTGTGTTGTTGCTGAGGGCTTGGCCAGATTGGCAACCGTTTCATCTACACCTTCAGGGATTACTAGATCCAGGCTTGCGGAAGGCATCGGCACTTCCCCGACTTTCCCACTAGAAGTGTCATTCGTCTGCATGAAAGGTGCTTAGCCGATGTGAATAGCAATGAATCGGCATAAAAAAGGAGTGGTAAGAGTATGGAGGATAATTACTTTCGAAGCCTCCTGGCTCGAAGAAGAAGTTTGCAGTCCCTTGCGAGCCCTCTTGGGGCTCACAGCTTGCCCCGCCTCGACTGCTGCTCGGGGGGCAACAGGTTCAGGAACAGGCCTTTTCCTGGAAGCCGATGGTGGCACATCTGGCTGGCTCGGTGTGGTGGTTCTCTCAGAGTCTGCTGAGCTTGAATCTCCTCGATTGGATTGTGTTTCCTCGCTGGAGGTGTCTTCGATGGAGACCTGTAAGAAAGGGAGAGTTGGTAAGCACAAGCATGTTTACAAAGATAAATGAGATCAACCAAGGCATGAATCAGCGTACGTGCGAGCTCTCTGGAGAAGGGCTTCGGCGCCTCAAAGTTTTTTTGGCCACTACCTTCCTCACCGCCGTTCTTGTTTTAGTTGGAACTCGGGAAGCTGCAAAAAGAAATGAGGAGGTACTTGCCCAAGGCCAAATTGCCGAGCTGCTACGACCGGCTGGTAGAACTCGTATCCAGGCTTGATTATTCTGTTGGATGTGCTCATGCCAACTGGGAGGAAGCAGGGACGGATCACGGTGGAGAATAGCTGCCGAGTGCTAGTGTCATCGGCAAAGTTGTCCAGCCTGAAGGAGATTGGATTTTCAAAATTTTCCGATTCCTCCGGGTAAGGAAAGAAGATAGGATTGTCCAGGCCTTGGAAGAAAATGCTGAACCACTTGGATGCTTCATGAGGGATCAGTTTACTACCTGGCAGGCTATACAGAGCTTGGCCGTAGCTGGTGCATCGGATCTGCTTCCCTTTGGCATCTGGAAAGGTGCAACTTGCCAAAAGGGGGAAGTTTGGGATATGGTTTTGAAAGTACAGCTGAGCCCATAGTTGAATAAACCACCAAGGACCTCCTGTTTTGACTGCTATGTGGGAGGATAGTTTGACAGACATCAACTGGAGATATCGATAGACTTCTCCAAGGAACAGTTTGCCGATGCCAAGTTGAGTGCCTCTGGCAAGTTCATAGGCCAAGGAGAGATAATTCTTGGTTGGGGCAAGGGAAGGGCCACAGAATATGAAATGTTCCAGCCAGAAATTGAGGAAGGCCGTGTGTTCTTTCTCTGTGACAGGGCCCTTAGTTTTCATGTGGCTTCGAAGATAAGCATCCCAGTTCGTGCAATCTGTTTTGGAAGAAAGCTTGAAGGGGACTTTTGGCAGCATAAAAGCAGAGGGGCTGGGTGATGTGACGTCTAGACCAGTAATCATCACCACGTCTAACAGAGTTGGTGTCATGGGGCCATGGCCGAACATGAAGCAGTTCAGAGCATCAGACCAGAAATAGCCGATGGTTTTTAGAAGATTTTCATGTTTCTCAAGGGGAGACAATGACAAAGTCAAGGCATCGGCTATTCCCGTGGTTTCCCATTGGGATTGGTAAGTTTTGGCTACCCTACTGTACCAAGAAACCCAATATTCGGGAGGATTAGGCCAGGCTCGTAAGCAGTCGGCCCAAGAATCCAAATCTAAGTTTTGGCTTACGAAGGGGATTCTGTTTGCCTCGCAAGAGATCAGATGGGCAGGACTAGATTCTGTACGGGGGCCAAGGCAGAGAGAATTTGGGAGAGAAGGATGCGGTAGCGGAATGTCTGAAACCTAAAATTTTAATGATGGGATAAAGCATTAATTCAGGTGTTTGCTATTAATTCTAGCACCGAGCTCGGATTGCGAGGAACAGTTAAGGATTACCTTCAGACCGGAGACCGCTGTGTTGGCGCTGGACGATTCCGCCATCTAATTTGCCGGCGGAGATGGATCTATGCGGTGGGGAATCTAGGGTTCGTGTCGCCGTGAGCCCGATTTGTGCAATGAGGCAATTGGAGATCTGAGTTAGCCTTTTTGAAGATGGTTGCAGGTTACCGTTGAAATTGGAAAGTGACCGCTCAGACTTGTCTAAATAAGCGACCGAGTTTGACCTTGCCAACGTTTGTGGGAAAAGCCGATGTGTTGCCATCGGCTCTTTGGGCTTTGACTTGGTTGATCATATCAAGCGTGGTATGGTGAAAGCCGATTCGTTACTATCGGCTTTTGGAACGTTGACCTATTTGACTATCGGCAAAATCAAATTGGGAAAAGCAAGCTTTGTTGATTCCAAAGACGGTTGTTTACAATGAAGCCGATTGCTTACAAAATAGAGATCTACTACTAGTACTACTACTACTAGTTCCTAATCTAGAAGGCGGCGTCGTTGTCGTCGCCGTTGCCATTGCCGCCGCCGTCTTCGCTGTCATCGGCGCTGCTGCTGGCGTAGTCCTCACCGCTGCTGCTGAAGTTGTCAGCGGGGGCCTCCTCGTCCTCGTCGTCGTCGTCGGTGTCCTCGCTGGACCCGGCGCGGAAGCGCTTCACCGGCGGGTATTCGTCGGAGGAGGTGTCCTCCTCTGCTTCTTCCTCCTCATCGGAAGAGCCGATGTCCTCGCCCCAGGACACGGCGTCGTCGGCGCTCTCCGCCTCCAGTTCCCCGTCGACGAGGAGTTGGAGGTCCTCCTCGCCGTCGGTCAGGGACTCGTCGTCCTCTGACTGGGCGGCGAAGTCCCAGTCTCTCTCGTCCCACCATTGTGGGGCGAGAGCTTCGTACGCCGCCATTGGCGGGTGCTCCGGCGTCGGCTCCCGGTTGACGGAGTCGGAGGATTGGAAGGAAAGGCCGGATGTCATCGTGGTCTCTTATGTTGAGTTGTTATGCTTGCAAGTTGTAAGTTGGATACTAGCCCAACCATGCTGTCATGGGGCAAACTTTCAACATTGCACTTCTTATTTGAGTTGATATCGTGATCTTTCGTTTATGGATGCTCGCGATGTGAAATGAGTTGGGAATCTTGCAGGGATCATGGAGTTTGTATATGTGTTAGGGAAACGCCTGGGCCGCCAATCTAAGCCATGCATAATTCATGGTGGAAATTTGCAGCATACCCATAGTGGACATTCGACGACGCATCTCAAAATAAAAAGCTATACAATTGGTAAATAAAAGAGATGTCGAGGTGTTCATTGTCTGCTTGTCCTGTCATTTTGATGTGGGCTTGTTCCATGTCATCGGGCACAGAGGTACCCCGTTGGTGGTTCTCGATGATACATATATACTTACAATGACAAGAGCCTTGCTTAGGACTCTAAGTTGAGTAGCATGAGGTTTGGGTACTCGTATTCACGGGACACGAGGTTTTCAACTTATGATTTGTCAAGCATATGCATCATAATTGTTCTCGCATTAACTTTAACCATTCAAGATGCTTATGATGGGGGCAATGCGAGCTCAAAGCCGGTAAGTACCATAATTTTAGAAGGTTATAAAACTTGCAATCACTGCTTTCCTCTGCGAAGGGCCTTTCTTCTACTTTTATGTTGAGTCACCACCTTCTATCTTTATGCACCATTAAGAGAGCATAGTTGTCATTCTTAGTATAATGTGCATTGTCCCAAAGTTTTCATTGATTGATTCATATTGTTGGTTTCACTTGTTCTCAAATTATTTGTATCTAGTCGCCCTCTTAAACTTGAAGGTGTCCTATGCATTTATGTTTTGCTCTCCATTAAGGACAAGCTGAAAACCATTTGTATATTTTTCCTTATGATTTGAACACACGTTTGACTTTCTGTTATCGCCACATTTTGGCCAAATGAGGAGATGGGCCGTAATCAAGATGGGCTTGGAGGCTGGATCGGCCTTGCGCGTGGATTTGGGCTAATTGCCCGTGTATCTGTATATTATGGTAGATTACGTTTCGGTTTAAACAAGAGATAGAGTTGTTAGGTTTATTCCAAAGATAGAAAGTCTCCGGACTATAAATGTGTACCTAGGGTTATTGAGAAAGCAGGACGATCACGTTCACAACAAACACAATCTCGGCGCATCGCCACCCCTTGTTTCGAGGGTTTCTTTCAGGTAAGCGTCGTGCTGCCTAGATCGCATCTCGCGATCTAGGCAGCATCTGCTTATGTGTTATTTGGTGTTGCTCGTACTGAAGCCTTGTTGATGGCGAGTAATACTGTTATCATAGATCTGTTTGGGCTAGCATCGGTGCTTTTGGTTATGTTTGCTTAGTCATGCTGCCCCTAGAGATCTCGCTGCCTTTGCACCTATTTTGGGTGTAAGGGCAGCATCTTGCTTGATCTTTATTCAGTCGATTCAATCTGTCATAGTTGTTCCTTGTTCTCCAAGGATTAGTTTGATATCCGCATGGTTAGGCCTCACAAACGGGTTGAACGATCCAGTAGTACGTAAGGATATGGTTTGCCAATTCGAGAGGAGTTGTTCCGGGAATTGACTCTACGTTGGTTTTTTGGCCTCCTCTAGGGTTAGTTTTCTGTTATCTTTCGTATCTACCAGGCTCAATTACGTGTGGGATGTTCCAATTATGTGGTGAAAGCGTTAAACTGTCGTAGATCGATTTGACTTGTATTGATAAAGCAAAACCCCATGTTATCGTAGATCCAATGCAGATCCATGGGACAATCGGCTACATGAGCCGATTCACAGGGAAACCTGAGAGCCGATCGAGGCTCGTATTTAATGTTTACGTGTCTGCCATGCAGGAAACTAATCGAAGCAATCCATCACCTTCCTGATCAGGTATAGGTCAGGTGGCACGCCCTTGCATCAGCCAGGACGTGTGCCGGAGTTTTGCGGGCCGTTGCCCGAGGGACCAGGGCCCACCAGCAGTTCTGGGAGCCTCCCGGCTCTTCGTGTTGCTCGTCGCTGCTCGCCGGTGGGTTTTGACAGGCAACACTTTCATTGTTTCATTTTTATGATCTTTTGTTTGTGTTCATTTGCATGTTTATAACATGGTTGCTAAGTTCTTATTGTCAAGATTATATCTTTCAGGCCCATGTTTTAAGTTCTTATGATCCCAGCTCACAAATGCTTACATATATGATCAAGATTGTGTAGGTGCATGTCACCTCAAAAATTATTCTTTTGTTATCACTTACCTACTCGAGGACGAGCAGGAGTTAAGCTTGGGGATGCTTGATACATCTCCAACATATCTATAATTTTTGATGCTCCATGCTTGTTTTTACACCATTTGCCTACTGTTTCGTTACACTTCATGGCACTTTTATGCATTTTCCGGAACTAACCTACTAACAAGTCGCCACAGTGCCAGTTCCCTATTTTCTGCTATTTTTGTGTTTCAGAAGTGCTACACAGGAAATATTCTCGGAATTGGACGAAACAAGTTCCTGAAGTCTTATTTTTCCCGGAAGCTTCCAGAGATACGAAGAGGAGACGGAGTGGGGCCACGAGGTGCCCACACACCAGGGCGGCGCGGCCTGGCCCCTGGCCGCGCCCCCTATGTGTGAGGCCACCTCGGTCCACTCCTGACGATGCCCCTTCGCCTATAAAGACCCCCCGACGGGAAAAACCTAAGGGCCCGATCAATTTTCCAGAAACACATCGCGATCCGCCGCCGTCGTCGACCTGAGATCGGGAGGGTCCAGAAGCTCTTCCCGGCATCCTGCCAGAGAGGGGAATCACCACCGGAGGTCTTCTTCATCGCCATGCTTGCCTCCGAAGCGATGAGTGAGTAGTCTACCTTGGACTATGGGTCCATAGCAGTAGCTAGATGGTTGTCTCCACCATGTGCTTCATGTTTAGATCTTATGAGCTGCCCTACATGATTGAGATCACCGTTATGTAATTCTACATGTTTGGTTTGTTGGGATCCGATGAATATTGGTGTTATGATTGAGTTGCTATACTGAAATATATCTTATGTTATCTCTATGTTGTTTATGATCTTGCATGCTCTCCGTTGTTAGTAGTTATCTTGGCCGAGTAGTTCCTAGTGACTCCAAGAGGGGGTATTTATGCTCGATAGTGGGTTCATGTCTCTATTTAACCTGGGGGAGTGACAGAAACCTCTAAGGTTGAAGATGTGCTGTTGCTACTAGGGAGAAAACAACATTCATATGCTCAAGGGCATATGCTTTGTTTACATTACACACTTTGCTTAATGCAATTATCTGTTGTTCGCAACTTAATACTCATGGGGTGTTCGGATGATATCCCCGAGAGTGGATTATTAGTCATAGATGCAGTTGGATGGCGGTCTATGTATTTTGTTGTAATGCCCAAAGTAAATCGCATAGTGATCTTCTTGATATATCATGTTTGTCTTTATTCTATCAATTGCCTAACTGTAATTTGTTTACCCAGCATGTGTTATTTATCTTATGGAGAGACACCACTAGTGAACTGTGGACCCCGGTCCTATTTCCATCATATTGCTATCACCTGTTTACTTTACTCGCACTGTTTACTTTACTCGCATACTATTATCACTTTCCACTCGATACGCTCATACCCTTTGTTTCAAGCAAACCGGTGAGATTGACAACCTCATCGCAAGTTGGGAACAAAGTATTTGGTTGTGTTGTGTGCAGGTTCCACGTTGCTGCTAGCAAAGCAAAGATTGGACGAGGCGCCATATATTAATTGTCCGAAGCTGTCGCGAAGCTTGCAAGCATCACCTTCAGTCATTTGTCTCTCCTCTCCTGATCGATAAACCTTGGTTTCTTAACTGAGGGAAAATCTTGCTGCTATATTTATCACACCTTCCTCTTGGGGTTCCCAACGGGCTGGTCATCAACCACGTCACCGCGCCATCAACATTCACCTCCTCACTATTGTCGCCAACTTACCCACCTTCGGTCTTCCTCACTACTGTAGAGTAACCACATCAATGGATACACGAGTGTAACCGGAGGCTACAGACTATACAGTAGGCGTGTCGAGAGAATTACTAATCAAAGATGCACCAATGTGATAAATTTGGTTCCACCTGTTCACACACACGTATCAAATTAATTATTTCAAATCAGATTTGAAGATTAATAGGCCAATGATATGTTCAGAGATCTTCAATAAAATATGAACATTCCCTACCGTTGGAGATCATGGCCTCCATCCCTGGAGCATCACATCCAATTCAGGGGCGAAGAAACTCCACATCAAATCTAATCGCATACAACATCATGAAGCTAAGCATGGAACTGACAAAAGAGATGACGAGAAGGGTTTTACATATGAAGGCAGAGCACACGTTGGAGTTCTAGACAGGATAGGCGTGTATGCCCTTGACCACCACACACAGCAGGTAACGCAATAAGTGGAGGAGGCAGGAGGCGGCGGTTGGGCAGATAAATGCGGCGGCAGAGACGTCTGGGGTCACTTATCTGATTGATTGTGAAGCTGCGGAGGTCTCCTAGCTCTCGCCGCTGGCCTGTCTGGACGGTGCACGGATGGGCTAGCGCCAAGCGGCAGGCCCAGATCGATCTCGCTAATTACATAGGACTCGATCTCTATTTGCGCCGGTTTTGTTAGGTACACAAACAGACGGACGAAGGTTTATTTGGACGTACAAAGGTTTTTTTACTTACCACAGAATACACTACGAAAAACAAGATTAAGTATACACAGATGTCTATACTTTTATACTGAGAATGTTTTAAAAAATTATCTCAAAATCTTCTGGTTTTCAGCAGGTTGTCCTTACTTTCCATTATATTCTTTCCTATTTTGTAAAATTCTTTGAAACATTATGTATAAGTATTATAATATGCCCAAACTGTTATGTTATGAACACCAATAATACTCTTTTCGATCCAAAATGTTTGTTGTGAAATGAGTGTATCTATACAATAAAAATCTAAATACATCAATTTAAACAATTTTTTTTTGAACCGAAGGGAGTAATAAATTAGTTGCACTTACACACATAGATGCACGCACACAAGTCCACAACTACCAGCAAGTTTACAACATTTTGAGAGAAAAGTACTCAATATAGAGCTGGGATTCTCCTAGATCGTTCTGCTCCTCCCTGATTTTTTTTTAAAAATCACTATGGACACCAAACAATAATCAAAACCGCAGTAGTAGCACACTGCACACCCCGTATGAAATTTGAGCTCCATACCAAATTGTCGAGCTCCTCTCAGTTCTTCACTACTTCTCCACCTCTGCCGCCAGCCCAGTCAACATAAACCCGCCCGTCTCCTCTATTCTTCACCGATGGGTGCGGCCCAAAATCAGCCCTATTAATCAGCATCTGCACTAACGAGGCGTAGCACCATATCCCTGCACCAGCGGCTCCACTCCTCCCTGTCTCCAGCACCAAATCCCCCCTTCTACCACCTGCAGCACCCCTACCATCTCTATCCCTCATAAACGAGCGGGGACGCTGACCCTGCACTTCCCCAAACGACACAAAAGTGAGCGGTGGCCCGACCGGACGATGCAGGCCAGCGCCGGATCCATTGTGCACGGCAGCAGCCTCTTCTCCCTCTGACTGATCCACAACATTCAACACAGGTAGCTATCCTTAGCATATTGTAATATCGTGTAATTCATATATTGTAGTAATTGATAGAAATGCCACATGTGTTTCAGCAATTTCAGAGATAATGTGAGTGCTTGCTTCCGGATGCATCCAAGAAGCAAACAGAACCGTTCAATTTATTACCACTATCAAGGCATAAAATTTCACATAAGAAATTATAATTTCAGATTCAATGGTATAATTTTTATGCCATATATCTCATATTTTCTTGACCAAAATTAATGATCAAAGTTTTTCTCAAAGTGCATAATTACTCAATAATCCGGTATGGAGGGAGTAATAAAAACTAAAAATACCCATCCTACTCTAATATCTGCATAACTGAAGAAGTCATAGGATAAGAAAAACGGAACATGTTCTTAGATCTGAAAGTGTGTCACATTGGAAGCATCTAATCAGACAGCACCTGCAAGATTACAGTAATTCATCTTAGTCTCTTAATTCTTAAATTGAAAGCGCAGCCTTTTGGCATCTGCATGGGTGAAGCAAATTGTTTTTACCTTCAGCTCAGACCGCACAAGGTAGACACCCATCGTGTTCCCTGATGGATCATTTGGCTTGCTGCCGGCTGATAGCGATGGCGACTTGTCAATGGGAAGAACACGTGTTGGGTATGGCCGGCGTGATGCATGCTTAGCTGATAGTGAAGCTGTAAGACATGCTCAAAGTTATGGGGGCTGTGAGCAATTGTGCATGTCGATTCTGAGGCTGCAAGAGCTGGAAGGGAAAAGTGCCTGGACACTGTGGTCGCCTTGATGTTACGCACATCGAAGCATTCGCGGCGAGGTCTCTTCATGCCCGACCACAGCACCTTTGCCGGGCTGGGTGGGCGTCGGTACAGCCGCGCCGCCACACACCACACCTCCACGGACGGGGTCGCCAGGGGAGGAGCAGGGGGCGAGCGGTGGCCAGACCCGACAGTTGCCGCAGCAGCCGCAGGCACCGGACAACGTCTTCCCCTCAGCAGCGGCTCTCGAACCATCCGCGACACGCTGGTCGTTCACCTCATCAGCGATGTTTTCGGAGGAGGACGGGTGACCACGCCGTAGGAGTTGGATGGGAGGGTGGCACTGGCACTACCAGAAACAGGAATATTTCTGAGTGCCAAATACCGACAGGAAAATTAGGAATACCGACAGGAATAGTTTCTCCTGACGGCCAACCGACAGAAATTACCGTCAGCCATAGCTCGACAGGGAAATAAAAATATGTCTGTCGGGGGACCGACAGAAAAAGTATTCCTGTGGGTTTTGCCAATATTACTGACGGTTAGCTGTCGACAGCAATAAAACCGAGTCAGGTAGCACAATGCTATATTCCTGTCGGGAAAGACCTTCAGGAAAACAGGAATTGGACAGACAAAAAAAATAACAACAATTAAATTTCACATGATTGATCCATTACACGTCAAATTTACATCAGACATCAACATGAGTAGCTTACATCAATCGAGCTCTATCCCATGAATCTTTTTCATATAAAAATACATTGAAAATCTGAATACTTCAAGGTCATCAAAAACAAATGTACACAATTACGAATACACAAGTGCTTCAACTACATATGCACCTCATTTTCCATTCAATTGCAGCTTGGATTGCGATCATTTCTTTCAGATTAACCTGCACTAAACATCAAAAGTAAGATTGCAAGCACAATTTTCCATACAACATAGTATCTTTTTAGATCTCAGTTTCTCACATGAACTTGACCATAACTTGTCTTCAGCCCACTAAAGTTTTCACATAATAGTTGAGTCATATGAACCAGCATATGATTCAAACAATTCAACTAACAAAAACCATTCAGAAGATAACCTTAGCACATGGATTTCAAATAAGTTTAGCTGAACTATAAGCCATAAAATTGTATAACAGCAAATGTATACAATATGTTCTTTGAAAAAATGGTACCTCGAGGGAGCATCTCCTCATTTCACAATAGTTGGTTCTGCAATGTAAGAACAGTAGTATAAAAGATTATTTTTCTACACATGACTAAATAATCAGCAAAGTGCAGTGAATAATTGTGGATCAGTTGATGATATGACTTGAGCCCATAGCACAACCTAATCTACAAACGACTGAGAAATATCAAGGAGTTAAGTATCTGTTTCATCTTGTTCAAAAAATTTACATGAATCCATGTTTGAACTTTAAACTAGTGTGTTATTTACTATATTAACTAGTGAGTGCATTAGGGAAGGGTCGTAGTTACCATGCGTATGCTCCAACAGATATATACACAAACCCATAAAAAATGAATAAGAAGATATCACAGCGAGCATCTTACTCCTCATTTAGACTACAACTAGGCAAAGGGATCTCAAATAGGAGCTCGGAATGATTGACCTTCTAGATTCCAAAGCACATATTAGCAAAATATGGGAGAATTACAATGGAAACCGCAAAAAAAAAATACCTGGAATGGCTAGGAGGTGACCAGATCTGAGCATGTTGTCGTCAGCTTCCTTGCCGTCGCATCCCCTTGCTTTTCCATCATCACAGCAAAGTTTCTCACATTAACTTGGGCATACAGCAATACACACCTAACCTGTTTTCATAGCAAAATCACCCAATTCAGAGTTGACCCAATATCTAATATAACCTATACAGTTGACAAAAATCATTTTGGAAGAATATGACATGTTCTTGCCGTTGACTAGTGATATAAACTGATGAAGTAGTTTGGCAGAACTATAAGCCATAAAATTGTATAACATGATAGCAACAAACTTGTGAGAATTGTCCCTCTCAAAATAATAAACCTCGAGATGATGCGTATGATGAAACTGATTAGTATCCACAACATTTTCATGCAAAGTTGGTTCTGCAATGAAGGAACACAAATATAATGCATTATTTTCTACATGTAGCAAAGCAATCAGCAGAGTACATGCAGATTCAACACAGACCAGTTGGTGATAAGAGAGCACATAGCCCAATCTATTCTAACAATCAACTTACAAATAATAGGGAATTTTCTGTTTGGGGTGGGGCAAGGGAGCAATAACAGAGTTAACAAACTGCACCTCTTCATCTTGAAGTTGGAAATCCTACAGGGAACATGATACAGTTGCTTCCGCTAAGGGATAACCAGAGTTCTAGTACTGATGATATTCCCTGTTCTTGCACTAGATTTTCTCAATGCTTTCCCAATCTGAACATAAAAAAAAGGAAAATATGAAGCTATGGGAAATGGAAGAATTCAATGAGGTTTGCAAAAAAAAACTGGCAGCCGTGTGAATGCATTTCAGGTTTGGAAAAATAATTGAATGCATTTCAGGTTTGCAAAAATAGCAATAAAAGAGAGGTAACTGAATGCACTTCAGGTTTACAAAAATAATTGGCAGCCAAGTCATCATTGCCATGCACTGCAAGAGATGATAGTAAGAAACAAACATAATTGAATTATTCAGGGGTTTCCCTAGTTCAAGAGATTACAACCAAAACTGATGAGACGTGACATGGTCCTATCTAAGATAGGAAACGACATTTCAGCTTTACAAAAACCATTCAATTAATTGACAACACACAACCTTAGCACAATGTTTTTTAATTAGTTTGTTGGAGTAGAACTATTAGCCACAAAATTATATACAAGTTAACAACAAACTTATATGAGAAATGTCCTCTGAGATAAAAAAAATTACATGAATCACTGCTGCACGTTAAATTATAAAACAGAATAAGATATCACTGAGGCTGTGAGTTAATTGATTGTGTTACACTAGGAAATTGTACCTCTTCATTTGGAAGTTGGAAATCTTACAGGGACATGATGCAGTGTCTTGCCGCTGAGAGATAACCAGAGTTGTACTGATTGTATTCTCTGTCCTTGCACTACAATTGCTTACTGTTTCCTCAATCCTAACATAGGAAGGAAAAAGCAGAAAATTATGTGCAAAGGAAGAATACGATGAGCTTAAACATGAGGCATATATACCGAGGAAATAATTGTTAGGATTACTTGATAGTAAGTTCCACTAAATAAATTGTAAAAAGATTAAGATTCATATTGAACCAACAAAGCAGCTACTCATAGAAGGCTTTTCTAGTATAGTATCACTGTCAATACTCTGAATTATAAATTCTAGGAAGATTCAGATGCTGTTGAGGATACTGGAGATATCATGATCATAGAATATATAGTACAAAACTCAAACAGAGATTCTTCATGGTATATATTTCAATATTTGTAGACGGGTAGAAAAATAAAGTACAAACCATAACTTGATAAAAGCAGAGGATATTACACCTCCCAATAAATGGATACTAAACCTTACACCTTAATCGTGATCTAAATGAACTGCGATTATAAAAAGAGATCTCAAATCGGTGCTCAGAGGTATTAACTTCTAGGCTCCAAAGCATACATCAGGAAATACGACACAATTGCAAAGGATACACTGAAATATACATGGAAAGGCTGGGAGGCGACCAGATCTGGGCGTGCAGCCGCCGGGTTCCTTGCCGTCGCATCCCCTGGCCTCTCCATCGTGGGGGCTCCATCCCCCAAATCTGGTGTCCCCGCCGGGTTTTTGAGACGGCGGAGACTTGCGGTAGGGCGGCAACCGGATGTGGAAGGGGCGGGGGCGGTGGCGGTCGAGTGACTTGAGAGCGCATGTGGTGGGGATGGTGCTCGATGGCTCCGGGATATCAGGGCATAGAGGCGGACGGGAGGTCGGAAGCGTCAACGGATTCCGGCGGCGAGGGATTTGGGAGCGCCGCATGCGACATGGATGCTCGGGGTGGGACTGAACTTTGGGATAATTTGGGGAATTTTGCACCTAGGTTTTATTTTGAGGAAGGTAGCGTGGCGCGATAACAGGCGCGAAAAGGTGCGAAGCGGCGGGATACAGTTTTCCCAGCGCGCGTAGCAGAAATCGTGGCGCGAGACTGCTTTTTTCGCAGTGGGTCGAGATGCACACATAATAATTTCTGTCGGCGGTCAGCGGGACCGACAGGACAATTGTTGGGCACACAGAAATATTTCGGTTTCTGGTAGTGTGGTTTCCGGCTGCTGCGCTGCGTATGGGCTCATCGAGCGAGGTAGTTCGCGGGTTTCCAGCTGTTGCGCTGCGTATGGGCTCATCGAGCAAGGTAGTTCGCGGGTGTGGGCGCACTCGCGGAACTGCCATGGGAGTCCCTCCTCATCTCCTTTCTCGGCTCGTCGACGCCCTGGTCCTCTATCCCCAGCGCACCATCGCAAAGGCATTGGGGATTTTGCTAGGCCAGAGTTCGGAGCGGAGACCAGCTGCCGATAGAACTCGTGTGATGGCAGGACTTCGGGACTCGTACGGGATCGAAAAAAGCCGACAGAAATTATTAAGGGATCGGAAATACCCATCACATTCTCTCGGGTGGATCATCCACCCATAGTACCACGACCTGGGCACTCAGCCTTGGTCCTCGAGGCGCAGATCGGAGGATTCAACATGAGTCGCGTCTTCACGGATGGAGGAAGCGGCATCAACATCGTCTTTGCGGATAGCTGCTACCGGTTGATGGCGCCAGAAAAGAGGCTGTTGGCGTATGGTTGACGTGGGAGCAGACGGTCCTTGTGCGTGGTGAATAACCAGCCCGTTGGGAACCCCAAGAGGAAGGTATGATGAGTATAGCAGCTAGTTTTCCCTCAGTTAAGAAACCAAGGTTTAATATCGGTCAGGAGAGGAGAGACAATGACGACTGAAGGTGATGCAGACTGGCTTAGTAACACTCCAACAAGGGCGCCGTTAACGATACTTGTTGACTCGTCTTCGGCCAGTAGCAACGCGGAACCTGCACACACACACAAACAAATACTTTGTTCCCAACTTGCGATGAGGTTGTCAATCTCACCGGTTTGCTTGAAACAAAGGTTATGAGCGTATCGAGTGGAAAACAATATAGTATGCGAGTAAAGTAAACAGAGCGAGTAAAGTAAACAGTGCGAGTAAAGTAAACAGGTGATAGCAATATGATGGAAATAGGACCAGGGTCCACAGTTCACTAGTGGTGTCTCTCCATAGATAAAATAACACATGCTGGGTAAACAAATTACAGTTGGGCAATTGATAGAATAGAGATAAACGTGATATGTCAAGAAGATCACTATGAGATTTACTCTGGGAATTACAACAAAATACATAGACCGCCATCCAACTGCATCTATGACTAATAATCCACTCCCGGGGATATCAATCCGAACACCCTAGAAGTATTAAGTTGCGAACAACAGATAATTGCATTAAGCAAAGTGTGTAATGTAAACAAAGCATATGCCCTTGAGCATATGAATGTTGTTTTCTCCCTAGTAGCAACAGCACATCTACCACCTTAGAGGTTTCTGTCACTCCCCCAGGTGAAATAGAGGCATGAACCCACTATCGAGCATAAATACCCCCTCTTGGAGTCACTAGCAACTACTCGGCCAAGATAGCTACTAACAACGGAGAGCATGCTAGATCATAAACAACATAGAGATAACAAAAGATAATATTCAGTACAACAACTTAATCATAAACACCAATATTCATCGGATCCCAACAAACCAAACATGTAGAATTACATAACGGTGATCTCAATCATGTAGGGCAGCTCATGAGATCTAAAGATGAAGCACATGGTGGAGAAGACAACCATCTAGCTACTGCTATGGACCCATAGTCCAAGGTAGACTACTCACTCATCGCTCCGGAGGCAAGCATGGCGATGAAGAAGACCTCTGGTGGCGATTCCCCTCTCCAGCAGGGTGCCGGGAAGAGCTTTTGGACCCTCCCGATCTTCGGGTCGACGGCGGCGGCGGATCGCGATGTGTTCTAGAAAACTGATCGGGTACTTAAGTTTTTCTCATTGGGGGGGGTCTTTATAGGCGAAGGGGCGATGTCAGAGGGGGAGCCAGGCTCCCTCATGCGGGCCCCGCATGGCCAGGGGGCTTGCCGCGCCGCCCCTGCGTGTGGGGCCCTGGTGGCCCCCCTCCTACTCCTCTTCGGATCTCTGGAAGCTTCCGGGTAAAATAAGACTTCAGGATGTGGTTTCGTCCAATTCCGAGAATATTTCCTGTGTATCACTCTAAAACACAAAAACAACAGAAAATAGGCAACTGGCACTGTGGCAACTTGTTAATAGGTTAGTTCCGGAAAATGCATAAAAGTGCCACTAAGTGTAACGAAACAACAGGCAAATGGTGTAAAAACAAGCATGGAGCATCAAAAATTATAGATACGTTTGAGACGTATCAAGCATCCCCAAGCTTAACTCCTGCTTGTCCTCGAGTAGGTTAGTGATAACAAAAGAATAATTTTTGAGGTGACATGCACCTACACAATCTTGATCATATATGTAAGCATTTGTGAGCTGGGATCATAAGAACTTAAAACATGGGCATGAAGATATAATCATGACAATAAGAACTTAGCAACCATGTTGTAAACATGAAAATGAACACAAACAAAAGATCATGAAAATGAAACAATGAAAGTCAAACGTGTGTTCAAATCATAAGGAAAAACATACAAATGGTTTTCAGCTTGTCCTTCAAAGAGAGCAAAACATAAATGCATAGGACACCTTCAAGTTTAAGAGGGCGATTAGATACAAATAATTTAAGAACAAGTGAAACCAACAATATGAATCTATCAATGAACTTTGGGACAATGCATATCACACTAAGAATGACAACTATGCTCTCTTAATGGTGCATAAAGAAAGAAGGTGGTGACTCAACATAAAAGTAAAAGAAAGACCCTTCGCAGAGGGAAGCAGTGATTGCAAGTTTTATAACCTTCAAAAATTATGGTACTTACCGGCTTTGAGCTCTCATTGCCCCCATCATAAGCATCTTGAATGGTTAAAGTTAATGCGAGAACAATTATGATGCATATGCTTGACAAATCATATGTTGAAAACCTCGTACCCCGTGAATACGAGTACCCAAACCTCATGCTACTTTACTTAGAGTCCCAAGCAAGGCTCTTGTCATTGTAAGTATATGCATATCATTGAGAACCGCCAATGGGGTACCTCCATGTCCGATGACATGGAACAAGCCCACACCAAAATGACAGGACAAGCAGACAATGAACACCTCGATATCTCTTTTATTTGCCTTTTGTTTAGCTTTTTATTGTCAAATGTGTCGTCGAATATTCACCATGGGTATGCTGCAAATTTCCACCATGAATTATGCATGGCTTAGATTGGCGGCTCGGCGTTTCCCTAACACATATACAAACTCCATGATCCCTACAAGATTCCCAATTCATTTTACACCGCGGGCATCCATAGACAAAAGATCACGATATCAACTCAAATAAGAAGTGCAATGTTGAAAGCTTGCCCCATGATAGCATGGCTGGGCTAGAATCCAACTTACAACTTGCAAGCATAACAACTCAACATAAGAGACCACAATGTCAATTTTTTAAGAACAGGGAAAAGTAAAGTATGCCTTCTGGTTCGTGAGAGCTTTACTAACCGAATTTCGCATAACACTGGTAAGAGTTTAATTTGAAGAGATAATAAAAGCAAGTCAACTTTACTTGGAATAGCAAATTGCTAGTAGGTATGTATGGTGGACACTTTGGAAAACTTTGGCTTTTAAGAGTTGGATGCACAAGTAGAGCTCATACTCAGTACAAGGCGAGGGCTAGCAAAAGACTGGGAGCGACCAACTAAGAGAGCAATAATGGCCATAATCATGCAAAGCGACAAAGCGACATTAAAAGAAGCATAAGATGGCATCAAAAGTCAAAAACTAAATGATCATGAAGGCTATTGGCGACTTTGTAAGAGTCTAACATGTGTGAGCATGCGCCAAGTCAACCCAAATAAAGCATCAAGGAGAAAACCAAAATAATGCTTCCATACAATAAAAACAACGCATGATTTTTTCAAAGGCTCATTAAGCAATCTCAGTTATTTGAGACAAGTCATGCTACAGCAAAACCACTAAGCATACTTTCAAAAAGACATCAAGCATGACATGAAAAAGCCTAAGCCGCAGTCTACACAAGCTCCTTCTTGTACCACTATTTTGCACAAAGCTTTTTCTCTTTTCCAACACCATTTAAAATTTTTATAAACACCTCTTTTGATGAAAACCAATAAAGATCAGAGACAAAAATACACCTTGATGAAAAGATATGACAAGGTCTGAACGCAAATCAAGGCAAAAATGAAAACCAAAAGCAGTAGCAGAAAAAGAAGAACACTCGATTTTTAATAAGAGTGAAAACTAGAGCATTCTTGGCAAATGAAAGCAAGGCAACTTCTCCAAAAGAAATTTATTGGGGTCCAACCATTTATTGCAGCAAACAAACAAACTAAACCAACTAAGAAAACTAAAACAACTGATGCTGCAAGAAAAACACATAGTGCATGAAGCAATAAAAATATAGTGTTTTGAAAGGTGACCTGATTTTTGCCGATGAAGAAGGGGTGCCTCGGGGGCATCCCCAAGCTTTGACGCTTGTACTTCTTGGATATTTCTTGGGGTGATGCATGGGCATCCCCAAGCTTGAGCTTTTGTCTATTCTTCAACTCATCTTATCATTCTCCAATCCCTACACTTGAAAACTTCCTTCATACAAAACTAAACACAATTCTATTAGCAACATTAGTGCAAGCATAACATATAATCAATCCTCTATTTGCTTCAGGTTTCAACTCAAAACCACCACATATATAGTAAATACTACTGTAGCAACCTCCCCAAAAGTTCCATGATCAAAAGAACTCAAAAGAAAGCGATAAAGTGGCAAACACAAATATTGGCAGAAATCTGTCAAAACTGAACAGCTGACAAAGGTCGAATTTTTGAGGGATTTTCTATTGCTCAAATCAAAAAGTGTTCAACTAACAAAAGTTTGGATATAACCTGGGGCATATGCACAAGAAATCGGAGGTCCAAAAGATAAACATAGAATTTTCACGAATTTTTATGGTGCAGCACCGAAAACAGTTTCAGGACAGCAACATCCCCAAATCTTTACCTCACTCAAATTAGAGGCTTCTCTTGGCACAAAAACGAAATAAACAAGATAAGGAGCGGTCATTACAGTAGTAATGACTTCCAAGACTCAAATAAAAGAAAAAGTACTGAAAAGAAAACATTGGGTTATCTCCCAAGAGTGCTTTTCTTTAACGCCTTTGAGCTAGGCGCAGAAAATTGCGAATCAAGTAATTTCAAGTGATGAAGCATCAAGCTCATAATTTGCTCTAAGAATAGAGTTAAAAAGCAATTTGTTTCTTTTCCTAGGGAAGTGTTCCATACCTTTCTTTAGTGGGAATTGATATTTGATAGTGCCTTCCCTCATATCAATGATGGCACTTACAGTTCGAAGAAAGGGTCTTCCCAAAATAATAGGACATGAAGCATGGCATTCAACGTCCATAACAAGAAAATCAACGGGAACAAGGTTATTGTTAACCACAATAAGAACATCATTAATTCTTCCCAAAGGTTTCTTCTTAGCAACATCAGCAATAGGAACATCAAAATAACACTTTTCAAGCGGTGGTAAATCGAGCATGTCATAAATCTTTCTAGGCATGATAGAAATACTAGCACCTAGATCACATAAAGCATGGCAATCATAACCATTAACATGCATATCAATGATGGGTTCCCAACCATCTTCTAACTTCTTGGGAACAGAGGCTTTTTGCTTCAACTTTTCATCCCTAATTTTCATGAGAGCATTGGTAATATGCTTAGTAAAAGCAATATTTAAAGAACTAGCATTGGGACTCAAAGTAAGATTTTGCAAGAAAAAAATTACTTCAGATATATTGCAGCCATCAACATCAAAATCATTAAAGAAATAGAGCTATCATCTCCCACACTCCGAAAAATTTCAGCACTCTTTTGAGAAAAAGTTTTGGCAGTTTTAGGCTTTTTAACACAAGGAGTGGGAGTTTTCTCTATACCAATCAAAGTAAGAGGATTGCTAGCATTAGGAGCAACATCATTAGAGGTAGTAATAGTACATACCTTCATCTTTCTAGCCATCTCATCTTCTCTTTCCCACCTGGCATGCAATTCCGCTAACAATCTAATATTTTCATCAATTCCAACTTGGATAGCATTAGCGGTAGCAAAAACATTGTTCTCTTTCACATCATTAGGAAACACTTTTAATTTTAGAAGTTCAACATCATGAGCAAGGCTATCAACTTTAGAAGCAAGAATATCAATTTTGCCTAACTTTTCCTCAACAGACTTGTTAAAAGCAGTTTGCTTACCGATGAAGTCCTTGAGCATTACCTCAAGCTCGGAGGGCGCGGCCCTAGTGTTGTTGTAGGAGTTACCATAAGAGTTACCATAACCATTACCATTAGTAGAAGGATACGACCTATAATTATTACTAGCAAAATTGTTCCTATAAGCATTGTTGTTAAGATTATTGTTTCTAATGAAATTCACATCAACATGCTCTTCTTGAGCAACCAAAGAGGCCAAAGGAACATTATTAGGATCAACATGAGTCCTATCATTAGCAAGCATAGCCATAATGGTATCAATCTTATCATTCAAGGAAGAGGTTTCCTCAACAGAATTTACCTTCTTACCTTGTGGAGCTCTCTCGGTGTGCCATTCAGAATAATTTACCATCATGTTGTCCAGTAGCTTTGATGCGGCGCCCAAGGTAAGGGATATAAAAGTGCCTCCAGCAGCTAAATCAAGTAGGTTCCTTGAAGAAAAATTCAGTCCTGCATAAAAAGTTTGGATAATCATCCACGTAGTAAGTCCATGAATGGGGCAATTCTTTATCATAGATTTCATTCTTTCCCAAGCCTGAGCAACATGTTCATTATCAAACTGAGTAAACTTCATAATATTGCTACGCAAAGCTATAATCTTAGCAGGAGGATAGTATCTACCAATAAAAGCATCCTTACACTTAGCCCATGAATCAATACTATTTTTAGTCAAAGATAGCAACCAATCTTTAGCTTTTTCTCTCAAAGAAAAAGGAAACAACTTGAGCTTAATAATATCACTATCAACATCCTTATATTTCTGCATCTCACATAGCTCAACAAAATTGTTGAGATGAGCTGCAGCATCTTCAGTACTAGCACCAGAAAATTGCTCTTTCATAACAAGGTTCAACAAAGCAGTCTTAATCTCATAAAAGTTTGCAGCAGGAATAGGTGGTGCAATAGGAGTGCAGATAAAATCACTATTGTTCGTGCTAGTAAAGTCACACAACTTGGTGTTTTCAGGATTGTCCATTTCAGCAAAACGAAAGTAAACAAGTAAAAACAACTACCAAGGATTCTAATTTTTTTGGGTTTTTGATATAAAATGATGCAGGTAAAATAAATAAAGTAAAGCAAAACAATAAAACAAAGTAAAGAATGTGTGTGCGAAAAACTCCCCTCGCAGAAGTCTTCTCTTCCTCCCCGGCAACGGCGCCAGAAAATAAGCTGCTACCGGTTGATGGCGCCAGAATAGAGGCTGTTGGCGTATGGTTGACGTGGGAGCAGACGGTCCTTGTGCGTGGTGAATAACCAGCCCGTTGGGAACCCCAAGAGGAAGGTATGATGAGTATAGCAGCTAGTTTTCCCTCAGTTAAGAAACCAAGGTTTAATATCGGTCAGGAGAGGAGAGACAATGACGACTGAAGGTGATGCAGACTGGCTTAGTAACACTCCAACAAGGTCACCGTTAACGATACTTGTTGACTCGTCTTCGGCCAGTAGCAACGCGGAATCTGCACACACACAAACAAATACTTTGTTCCCAACTTGCGATGAGGTTGTCAATCTCACCGGTTTGCTTAAAACAAAGGTTATGAGCGTATCGAGTGGAAAACAATATAGTATGCGAGTAAAGTAAACAGTGCGAGTAAAGTAAACAGTGCGAGTAAAGTAAACAGGTGATAGCAATATGATGGAAATAGACCAGGGTCCACAGTTCACTAGTGGTGTCTCTCCATAGATAAAATAGCACATGCTGGTTAAACAAATTACAGTTGGGCAATTGATAGAATAGAGATAAACGTGATATGTCAAGAAGATCACTATGAGATTTACTCTAGGCATTACAACAAAATACATAGACCGCCATCCAACTGTATCTATGACTAATAATCCACTCCCGGGGATATCAATCCGAACACCCTAGAAGTATTAAGTTGCGAACAACAGATAATTGCATTAAGCAAAGTGTGTAATGTAAACAAAGCATATGCCCTTGAGCATATGAATGTTGTTTTCTCCCTAGTAGCAACAGCACATCTACCACCTTAGAGGTTTCTGTCACTCCCCCAGGTAAAATAGAGGCATGAACCCACTATCGAGCATAAATACCCCCTCTTGGAGTCAATAGCAACTACTCGGCCAAGATAGCTACTAACAACGGAGAGCATGCAAGATCATAAACAACATAGAGATAACAAAAGATAATATTCAGTACAGCAACTTAATCATAAACACCAATATTCATCGGATCCCAACAAACCAAACATGTAGAATTACATAACGGTGATCTCAATCATGTAGGGCAGCTCATGAGATCTAAACATGAAGCACATGGTGGAGAAGACAACCATCTAGCTACTGCTATGGACCCATAGTCTAAGGTAGACTACTCACTCATCGCTCCGGAGGCAAGCATGACGATGAAGAAGACCTCCGGTGGCGATTCCCCTCTCCAGCAGGGTGCCGAGAAGAGCTTCTGGACCCTCCCGATCTTTGGGTCGACGGCGGCGGCGGATCGCGATGTGTTCTGGAAAACTAATCGGGTACTTAGGTTTTTCTCGTTGGGGGTCTTTATAGGCGAAGGGGCGATGTCAGAGGGGGAGCCAGGCTCCCTCACGCGGGCCCTGCACGGCCAGGGGGCTTGCTGCGCCGCCCCTGCGTGTGGGGCCCTGGTGGCCCCCCTCCTACTCCTCTTCGGATCTCTGGAAGCTTCCGGGTAAAATAAGACTTCAGGATGTGGTTTCGTCCAATTCCGAGAATATTTCCTGTGTATCACTCTGAAACACAAAAACAACAGAAAACAGGGAACTGGCACTGTGGCAACTCGTTAATAGGTTAGTTCCGGAAAATGCATAAAAGTGCCACTAAGTGTAACGAAACAACAGGCAAATGGTGTAAAAACAAGCATGGAGCATCAAAAATTATAGATACGTTTGAGACGTATCAAGCATCCCCAAGCTTAACTCCTGCTTGTCCTCGAGTAGGTAAGTGATAACAAAAGAATAATTTTTGAGGTGACATGCACCTACACAATCTTGATCATATATGTAAGCATTTGTGAGCTGGGATCATAAGAACTTAAAACATGGGCATGAATATATAATCATGACAATAAGAACTTAGCAACCATGTTGTAAACATGAAAATGAACACAAACAAAAGATCATGAAAATGAAACAATGAAAGTCAAACGTGTGTTCAAATCGTAAGGAAAAACATACAAATGGTTTTCAGCTTGTCCTTCAAAGAGAGCAAAACAGAAATGCATAGGACACCTTCAAGTTTAAGAGGGCGATTAGATACAAATAATTTAAGAACAAGTGAAACCAACAATATGAATCTATCAATGAACTTTGGGACAATGCATATCACACTAAGAATGACAACTATGCTCTCTTAATGGTGCATAAAGAAAGAAGGTGGTGACTCAACATAAAAGTAAAAGAAAGACCCTTCGCAGAGGGAAGCAGTGATTGCAAGTTTTATAACCTTCAAAAATTATGGTACTTACTGGCTTTGAGCTCTCATTGCCCCCATCATAAGCATCTTGAATGGTTGAAGTTAATGCGAGAACAATTATGATGCATATGCTTGATAAATCATAAGTTGAAAACCTCGTGCCCCGTGAATACGAGTACCCAAACCTCATGCTACTTTACTTAGAGTCCCAAGCAAGGCTCTTGTCATTGTAAGTATATGCATATCATTGAGAACCGCCAATGGGGTACCTCCGTGTCCGATGACATGGAACAAGCCCACACCAAAATGACAGGACAAGCAGACAATGAACACCTCGACATCTCTTTTATTTGCCTTTTGTTTAGCTTTTTATTGTGAGATGTGTCGTCGAATGTTCACCATGGGTATGCTGCAAATTTCCACCATGAATTATGCATGGCTTAGATTGGCGGCCCGGCGTTTCCCTAACACATATACAAACTCCATGATCCCTACAAGATTCCCAATTTATTTTACACCGCGAGCATCCATAGACAAAAGATCACGATATCAACTCAAATAAGAAGTGCAATGTTGAAAGCTTGCCCCATGATAGCATGGCTGGGCTAGAATCCAACTTACAACTTGCAAGCATAACAACTCAACATAAGAGACCACAATGTCAAATTTTTAAGAACAGGAAAAAGTAAAGTGTGCCTTCTGGTTCGTGAGAGCTTTACTAACCGAATTTCGCATAACACTGGTAAGAGTTTAATTTGAAGAGAAAATAAAAGCAAGTAAAATTTACTTGGAATAGCAAATTGCTAGTAGGTATTTATGGTGGACACTTTGGAAAACTTTGACTTTTAAGAGTTGGATGCACGAGTAGAGCTCATACTCAGTACAAGGCGAAGGCTAGCAAAAGACTGGGAGCGACCAACTAAGAGAGCAATAATGGCCATAATCATGCAAAGCGACAAAGCGACATTAAAAGAAGCATAAGATGGCATCAAAAGTCAAAAACTAAATGATCATGAAGGCTATTGGTGACTTTGTAAGAGTCTAACATGTGTGAGCATGCGCCAAGTCAACCCAAATAAAGCATCAAGGAGAAAACCAAAATAATGCTTCCATACAATAAAAACAACGCATGATTTTTTCAAAGGCTCATTAAGCAATCTCAGTTATTTGAGACAAGTCATGCTACAGCAAAACCACTAAGCATACTTTCAAAAAGACATCAAGCATGATATGAAAAAGCCTAAGCCGCAGTCTACACAAGCTCCTTCTTGTACCACTATTTTGCACAAAGCTTTTTCTCTTTTCCAACACCATTTAAATTTTTTATAAACACCTCTTTTGATGAAAACCAATAAAGATCAGAGACAAAAATACACCTTGATGAAAAGATATGACAAGGTCTGAACGCAAATCAAGGCAAAAATGAAAACCAAAAGCAGTAGCAGAAAAAGAAGAACACTCGATTTTTAATAAGAGTGAAAACTAGAGCATTCTTGGCAAATGAAAGCAAGGCAACTTCTCCAAAAGAAATTTATTGGGGTCCAACCATTTATTGCAGCAAACAAACAAACTAAACCAACTAAGAAAACTAAAACAACTGATGCTGCAAGAAAAACACATAGTGCATGAAGCAATAAAAATATAGTGTTTTGAAAGGTGACCTGATTTTTGCCGATGAAGAAGGGGTGCCTCGGGGGCATCCCCAAGCTTTGACGCTTGTACTTCTTGGATATTTCTTGGGGTGATGCATGGGCATCCCCAAGCTTGAGCTTTTGTCTATTCTTCAACTCATCTTATCATTCTCCAATCCCTACACTTGAAAACTTCCTTCATACAAAACTAAACACAATTCTATTAGCAACATTAGTGCAAGCATAACATATAATCAATCCTCTATTTGCTTCAGGTTTCAACTCAAAACCACCACATATATAGTAAATACTACTGTAGCAACCTCCCCAAAAGTTCCATGATCAAAAGAACTCAAAAGAAAGCGATAAAGTGGCAAACACAAATATTGGCAGAAATCTGTCAAAACTGAACAGCTGACAAAGGTCGAATTTTTGAGGGATTTTCTATTGCTCAAATCAAAAAGTGTTCAACTAACAAAAGTTTGGATATAACCTGGGGCATATGCACAAGAAATCGGAGGTCCAAAAGATAAACATAGAATTTTCACGAATTTTTATGGTGCAGCACCGAAAACAGTTTCAGGACAGCAACATCCCCAAATCTTTACCTCACTCAAATTAGAGGCTTCTCTTGGCACAAAAACGAAATAAACAAGATAAGGAGCGGTCATTATAGTAGTAATGACTTCCAAGACTCAAATAAAAGAAAAAATACTGAAAAGAAAACATTGGGTTATCTCCCAAGAGTGCTTTTCTTTAACGCCTTTGAGCTAGGCGCAGAAAATTGCGAATCAAGTAATATCAAGTGATGAAGCATCAAGCTCATAATTTGCTCTAAGAATAGAGTTAAAAAGAAATTTGTTTCTTTTCCTAGGGAAGTGTTCCATACCTTTCTTTAGTGGGAATTGATATTTGATAGTGCCTTCCCTCATATCAATGATGGCACTTACAGTTTGAAGAAAGGGTCTTCCCAAAATAATAGGACATGAAGCATGGCATTCAACGTCCATAACAAGAAAATCAACGGGAACAAGGTTATTGTTAACCACAATAAGAACATCATTAATTCTTCCCAAAGGTTTCTTCTTAGCAACATCAGCAATAGGAACATCAAAATAACACTTTTCAAGCGGTGGTAAATCAAGCATGTCATAAATCTTTCTAGGCATGATAGAAATACTAGCACCTAGATCACATAAAGCATGGCAATCATAACCATTAACATGCATATCAATGATGGGTTCCCAACCATCTTCTAACTTCTTGGGAACAGAGGCTTTTTGCTTCAACTTTTCATCCCTAATTTTCATGAGAGCATTGGTAATATGCTTAGTAAAAGCAATATTTAAAGAACTAGCATTGGGAGTCAAAGCAAGCTTTTGCAAGAACAAAATTACTTCAGATATATTGCAGCCATCAACATCAAAATCATTAAAAGAAATAGAGCTATCATCTCCCACACTCCGAAAAAATTTAGCACTCTTTTGAGAAAAAGTTTTGGCAGTTTTAGGCTTTTTAACACAAGGAGTGGGAGTTTTCTCTATACCAATAAAAGTAAGAGGATTGCTAGCATTAGGAGCAACATCATTAGAGGTAGTAATAGTACATACCTTCATCTTTCTAGCCATCTCATCTTCTCTTTCCCACCTGGCATGCAATTCCGCTAACAATCTAATATTTTCATCAATTCCAACTTGGATAGCATTAGCGGTAGCAAAAACATTGTTCTCTTTCACATCATTAGGAAACACTTTTAATTTTAGAAGTTCAACATCATGAGCAAGGCTATCAACTTTAGAAGCAAGAATATCAATTTTGCCTAACTTTTCCTCAACAGACTTGTTAAAAGCAGTTTGCTTACCGATGAAGTCCTTGAGCATTACCTCAAGCTCGGAGGGCACGGCCCTAGTGTTGTTGTAGGAGTTACCATAAGAGTTACCATAACCATTACCATTAGTAGAAGGATACGGCCTATAATTATTACTAGCAAAATTGTTCCTATAAGCATTGTTGTTAAGATTATTGTTTCTAATGAAATTCACATCAACATGCTCTTCTTGAGCAACCAAAGAGGCCAAAGGAACATTATTAGGATCAACATGAGTCCTATCATTAGCAAGCATAGCCATAATGGTATCAATCTTATCATTCAAGGAAGAGGTTTCCTCAACAGAATTTACCTTCTTACCTTGTGGAGCTCTCTCGGTGTGCCATTCAGAATAATTTACCATCATGTTGTCCAGTAGCTTTGATGCAGCGCCCAAGGTAAGGGACATAAAAGTGCCTCCAGCAGCTGAATCAAGTAGGTTCCTTGAAGAAAAATTGAGTCCTGCATAAAAAGTTTGGATAATCATCCAAGTAGTAAGTCCATGAATGGGGCAATTCTTTATCATAGATTTCATTCTTTCCCAAGCCTGAGCAACATGTTCATTATCAAACTGAGTAAACTTCATAATATTGCTACGCAAAGCTATAATCTTAGCAGGAGGATAGTATCTACCAATAAAAGCATCCTTACACTTAGCCCATGAATCAATACTATTTTTAGTCAAAGATAGCAACCAATCTTTAGCTTTTCCTCTCAAACAAAAAGGAAACAACTTGAGCTTAATAATATCTATTGGGGATATACCAAATAGGTATACCAGCGACGTAGTCCTAAATCAGCAAGCCAGGGTGGCCCATCAGGGGTGGTATGGCGGATTCGCTATACCGGGCGGCCCAGTTGCTAAAGTTGCCACGGCGGTACTGGACGCAGGCGCTTATGGCGGATCCGGAGATAGGCCCATGGCGGATTGCTGATTGCAGGCCCATGGCGGGTTTGGAGACGGCCCATGGCGGATCGCCTTGTAGCACAAACCGCCATACCCCTTCCTAGATCGCCACCGTTGCGGGATCTGAAGCTGGGTAAACTCGTGCTACCACCGTCCTAGATCGCTCCTCCGTGTTCACCCCCTTCCACAAACCGCCATACCCCTACCTCTATGGCAGATCTGTTGACGAAACCACGACAGTTGGCGCCCACCGTGGGGCTTAGCGCGTCTGGAGCGCGGATCCAGGCGGGATCCACCTTTGCAGGCATCGGCGACACCATCGCCATCGGGCGCGTCCTCTACGATTCCGGCTTCCCCATCGTCCCAGCGGATAACCTCTGGGTGCCGGCTAGAGAAGACCCCACTCGATTCACCATCGTTCAGATTGGAGATATCCATATCTTCATCGGAGAGACAAACCCTACCCCCGCCATGGAAACCAATTTCCGGCGGATTGGTATGGCCGAAATCCCCAAACGGACCGCTCTCGAGCTAGATACGGAGGAGGACTCATCTGATCTGGAACTTTCCAAGATGCCCAGATCGGATCTGAAAAATAATCCCACCCAGCCCGCCCTAGAGGTAGAGGAAGTGGTGGAAGACCGCAGTGAATCCGCCATGAGCAATCTGGCGTTAGAGACACCGCGGTACTGCCTTGTTGCGTTCGCATGTATCACTTCGGGATCTACCTCCAATGGAGAAGATAGCCTAGGTGAATCCATCCTAGAGGCACTTAACGAAAGTGGTGAATCGGATGACTGGGATAGCAAAGGCTATGATTCTGACCATTACGATGCCGCCATGAGGAAACTCGAGGCGGAATTGGCGCAGCAGGCACTTGAAGAGCAACAAGCAGCGGCCAAGCAGGTGTTTGTCACCAGCAAAGGAGATGATGCCGGGCAGACAACTGGTGATCTGCCATCTCAGGCAGTCCACGACGGAGATGCCGGCAATGAGCAGGGTAACCCGCCACCAGCCGCCGATCCCGCCACGGAGCAACTTCCCGAGATTCAGGGCGGACCCAGGCCGCCACTACCCGCTATCCCCGAAGACGAGCACCCAGAAGACTTCACTACCCCACTGGACAAAGTCGTCTATGGAACTCTAGCAGATCCAATCACCCCTGACTATGTCAGAGATGTGAATGATCTCGAGAAGAAGAGGCGAGCACTCCTCAAGGAAGCAAAGCGAGTCGAGAAGATGGGCAAGCAGGTTGATGACGACATTGCTAAAGCTCAGGACACGCTGAAGCGCGCAAGGAACATGGAAGAGAAGTATGCCACTCTCATTCAGATCCAGATCAACGAGGGAGGCGACCCGCAGCTGGTACGAAACCTTGAGTTCACCGTACCAACAGCGGAAACTCTGGCCAAGATGTACATCAAGAATCTGCCATACGTGGACAAAAACTGCGATGAAGTTAGGGCTACGCCCATCGAGAACATCGTGGCCGCAAAGGAGCTATTGGAGCATAACAAGAGCCCAGCAGCCCTAGAGACGGCGGTAAAACTGATGACCAAAGCACTAGTGCAGCAAGAGAAGGCTACGTCATCGCGACGGCTCGAGTCTGATCCTGCGCTATGCAGGTCCAGCACTGCCTCTAAAGCTCGGGGGGCTGGCAACTATGGTGGATGTCCTGACAACGAATCTCATACCGGATCCTCAGAAATCCGAAGAAGAGAAGCTCGCAATCAGAGACACGCCATCCCAATATCCTCCGATGACAAACCACATGGCAAAGGCCCGCAGAGAAATCCATCGCCACCCCGCAAGAATTACCCTGCTTACGGATACCAACAAGACAATGCTGCCCCTCGGCACAAGACCAACATGCCGCCGCCAAAGCATAAGACGTTTGAAGTCCCAAAGGGGGGAATTGTCATACGCGACAATGATGGCAAGCGAGGGCGTGACGCTGGACGCAGAGACGATCCGCCACGACGGGAAAATAGCAGGGATGGCGGATCCAAGAGAAGGGACCGGTCTCGCCATGACGATGATGCGCATCGCGGCGGCGATAAAGACAAGCATCGCTCCACTCGCCGTCACGATGACAAAGGGCAAGGTTCCCGCCGCCATGACGATGATCCATCTCCACGAAGAACAGAAGGAAGCCGTCGTAGCTGCAAAGATCAGTCACAGGACGGCGAGAGTAAAAGACGGCGTGACCCTTCGCCATCCCCACCAGGGAGCCCCCATGGTGGCGGCGGTGGTGGCGACGGGCCAGCAAGGTCGCGCCACTCTCGCAAGGATCCGCCGGACCAGAAACCCTACGACGCCCGTACCCATCTAAACGAGATTGCCAAGTCTCAAACGGCCTTCTTCCTCGGCCCAAAGTGCTTTGGACAACGGATTCGTGATGAGCCCATCCCGTATGGGTTCAAAATCGAGAAAAATATCCGCCAGTACAATGGAGTCGATAGGCCTTTGACTTGGCTACAAGATTACTTCAACGCAGTACAATTCGCCGGGGGATCTCCCAATGTTGTTGTCCGCTATTTGCTCCTGATGCTATCCGGCACTGCGAGGCAGTGGATCAATGACTTGGCAGAAAACTCCATCCAAACCTGGTTCGATATGCAAACTGCGTTCACCGAAAATTTCGAGGGGACCTACAAGAGACCCCATAACATTGGTGACCTCTAACGGTGCCGACGAGCCGACGACGAAACCTCCCGAACCTTCCTCGCACGATGGCTAGATATGAAGAACTCCTGTGAAGGGGTTACTAACGAATCTGCCATCCTCGCGTTTATTGACAATTTGGAGAGAGGCCAACTGCTCCGCCATCGCCTGTTGTGGGAAAGGAATGAAGGGAAACTAACCCTAAATTCCATGATCACCATCGCAAGCAACTACGCGGCCGCCACCGACGACGCCGC
>QXEO01001893.1:0-49798 GCA_007115705.1 Dactylis glomerata | reverse complement strand
CGGCATCAACTTCTTGACGTAAGCTTCGCATCCCCAAACTTTAAGAAACGACAACTTAGGTTTAGCACCAAACCATAGTTCATACGGTGTCGTCTCAACGGATTTAGATGGTGCCCTATTTAAAGTGAATGCAGCGGTTTCTAATGCATAACCCCAAAATGATAACGACAAATCTGTAAGAGACATCATTGATCGCACCATATCTAATAGAGTTCGATTCCGGCGTTCAGACACACCATTGCGCTGTGGTGTTCCGGGTGGCGTGAGTTGCGAAACAATTCCGCTTGCTTTAAGATGCGTGAGAAAATCATAACTCAAATACTCACCTCCACGATCGGATCGCAGAAATTTAATTTTCCTGTTACGATGGTTTTCCACTTCGTTCTGAAATTCTTTGAACTTTTCAAATGTTTCAGATTTATGTTTCATTAAATAGATATACCCATATCTACTTAAGTCATCAGTAAAAGTGAGAAAATAGCGATATCCACCGCGCGTCGAAATACTCATTGGTCCGCACACATCGGTATGTATGATTTCCAATAAGTCCGTTGCTCGCTCCATTATTCCGGAGAACGGGGTTTTGATCATCTTGCCCATGAGGCATGGTTCGCACGTGTCAAATGATTCAAAATCAAGAGACTCTAAAAGTCCATCAGAATGGAGTTTCTTCATGCGTTTTACACCAATATGACCTAGACGACAGTGCCACAAATAAGTTGGATTATCACTATCTACTTTGCATCTTTTAGCCTCAATGTTATGGATGTGTGTTTCATTGCTTTCGAGATTCAGAAGAAATAAACCATTCACAATAGGTGCATGACCATAAAAGATGTTATTCATATAAATAGAACAACCATTATTCTCAGATTTAAATGAATAACCGTCTTGCAATAAACACGATCCAGATATAATGTTCATGCTCAACGCAGGCACATAATAACACTTATTAAGGTTTAAAACTAATCCCGAAGGTAAAACTAAGGAGAGCGTGCCGACGTCCATCACATCAACTTTTGATCCATTGCCAACGCGTATCGTCACCTCATCCCTTGCTAGCCGCCGTCTATTCCGTAGCTCCTGTTTCGAGTTACAAATATTAGCAACTGAACCAGTATCATATATCCAGGCACTACAACGAGCGCTAGTAAGGTAGACATCAATAACATGTATATCAAATATACCTTTGATGGTGCCAGCCTTCTTGTCCGCTAAGTACTTCGGATAGTTTCGCTTCCAGTGACCCTTGACCTTGCAATAGAAGCACTCAGTGTCCGGCTTAGGTCCAGACTTGAGCTTCTTCTCAACAGGAGCAACGCGCTTGCCGCTGCCTTTCTTGAAGGATTTCTTTGCACCCTTAGCTTTCTTAAAGCTAGTGGTCTTGTTGACCATCAACACATGATTGTCTTTCTTGATATCCACCTCCGCAGCTTTCAGCTTTGCGAAGAGCTCAGTGATCGTATCAGTGGAACCAATTTGATTATGAGTAACTACAAAACCTTTGTAGCTAGGAGGGAGTGATTGCAGAACTCTGTCAATCTTGAGCTCCTCTGGAATCTTGCAGTCCAGTTGCTCAAGGCGTTGAGTGTAGCCCGACATCTTAATGGCGTGCTCACTAACGGAACTCCCTTCCTCCATCTTGCAGTTAAAGAACTTCTCAGAGATCTCATATCTCTCAGAACGGGCTTGAGTCTGAAACATGGTTTTCAGTTCCTCAAGTATCTCATAAGGCCCGCGGTACTTCTCAAAACGATTTTGAAGTTCCGGTTCCATAGAAAACAGCATGGTACTCATAATCACATCACAATCATCTCTACGAGCATTGAAGTCAGCAAGTTCTTCAGTTTTCGCAGTTGCAGCAGGGGTGTCACCTAGCGCTTTGTCAAGTACATAGGCTTTTTGTCCGCCAGCGAGTATGATTCTCAGATTGCGGAACCAGTTGGTGAAGTTAGACCCATTGTTCTTAAGCTTTTCTTTCTCAGCAAACACGTTGAAGTTGAAGTTGGACTTAGCCATTTGATCTACAACATTCCAAGTACAATTTAGACTATGTTCATGATAACTAGTTCAACTTAATCAAATTACTAGATGAACTCCCACTAAATTCAACATCCCTCAAGTTGTTTAGTGAACACGATCCAAATTCACCACACCTAATCCGATCTTCACGAGAAGAGATGTGGTTTCAATGGTGGACAACTCAGTGTCGATCATATCATTCATATGACTCATGATTAACCTTTCGGTTAGTAAGGGGCTTTAGTCCCGGTTGTCCAACCGGGACTAGCAAAGCGGGACTAAAGCCCCCCTCCCCCCACTTTAGTCCCGATTGCTCACAAACCGAAACTAAAGGTCCTCCACGTGGCCCGGGTCCTGTGCAGAAGGATGGAGGACCCTTTAGTCCCGGTTGGTGGCTCCAACCGGGACTAAAGGGGTCCGGTAAAATTTCTGGTAGAATTATTGAAAAAAAGCCCAATTTTTTTTCAGATTTTTTTGAATTTCCATATTTTTATCTCTCCACTTAATCTCTAATCTCTAATCTGTAATCACCTCTATTCTCATGTCAAATTAGATACTTGTGGTCCTCACTTCCCGGTCGGTCACCCATCCTCACACTGCTCCACTCTTAGCACGCTTAACTTCTCCATTCCTTCCCTACTAGCTTCCAAGACTGCGCTCGCGATTTCTTGATAATGCTATGTTATCAATTCTATTAACCCATACACTTTGGTAACATATGATTTACTTTTTTGAATTACAAATAATTCACAAAATAAGCAACAATGATGAAGTAATAATAAGCATCAATAAATTCCAAATAATCTTTATGCATAATTTAATTATTAATTTTTTAACTCAAAATATTCCAAAAAATCAAAAAAACTTAAAAAATTCCAAAATCAATAAAAAAACTTCAAAATAACCAAAAAGTAGAAGAAACAACAAAAGAAATGAAAAAAATCCAAAAAAAAATCATTTTTTCTTATTTTTTCTAACAAAATCTAAAATCTTCCTGCTTTCATATTTCCCTTTGGAATTTTGAGAAACAAGAAATTGTCCAAACGGCCGTAGGACGTTGAAATCGGATGTTAAATTTTGTGTAGATAGTTTTTCATATATTATACTTTTTTTTGAGTCCGTACGCAAAAGTTATAGCCGTTTTAATTTGGAACAACCTTTTTTTGCAAAAAATATCAAAATTCAAATTTTCAAATTTTTCATAAAAGTTGGTTGCGTGAGGTACATGCATGTCAAAGGATTTTGAAATTTGAAATTTTTATCATTTTCATTTATTTGTTTTAGACGTTTTTTCTGCGGCGGGGGGGGGGGGGGGGGGGGGGGTAGGCATGAGAGGAAAAATGGGCGCCGGACCTTTAGTCCCGGTTTGAGCCACAAACCGGGACTAAAGGGTAGGCTTTAGTCCCAGTTTGAGCCACCAACCGGGACTAAAGGTCCCTACCCTTTAATCTCGGTTGGTGGCTCAAACCGGGACTAAAGCCTCCATTTGAACCGGGACTAATGCTTCCTGGCCCATATTTTCATTTAAACCGGTCGCGGACCTGTTTGGGGACTAAAGGGTGTGAATGGAAGTCCTTTTTTCTACTAGTGAATAAGCTTTTTTTTGAGGGTAGGCCACCATGTTTTATAGTAGAAGAAGATCAAAAAGTCACAAGCTAGACCGAACCGGTGATTATCTCTACTAATAATATTGCTACAGGTATGGTCCGTGGCTCGCAAGTACGCTTTCAATTCACCTAAAATACGTTTTCATCCAAACACAAAATTACCCACCAATGCCACCGGTAAGTCTCACCATACCGGTTCGGTTGGCGAAATAAAAATGAAACCGCCCTCTCCTTGATTTCACCGAAGCACCAAAATCCCCCGCGCCCCCGCGCCGATTGGTGGGCCTCTCGCCGGCGGCCTCGCCGTGGCGATGGTTTCCGCTCCCCCGTGCTTTGAACTGCCGTGAATCGACATATCCGGCGTCTCAGAGCTCTTGCACTCCAAAATACTATTCTCGTTCATCAACTGTTCTTTGAGCTCTCTCACTCCAAAATACTATTCCTGTCTCGAGCTCTCACACTCCAAAATACTATTCTCGTCCATTATCACGCACTCTGAAATACTAATCCCGTCCATTATCACATGCGGGAATGGAAGAGGCGCTAGCGGAGGGAAGCGTACGGCGCCGTCTCATGCTAGCTGGAGAGAGACGACATGAGGTAGAGGAAGGGGCTTGCGGCGACGCGCGCTAGCTTGGTGCGGGGATGCGCGTGCGGGGGATATCTCGGTAGGCTGGTGGCGCGTCGCGGGGAAGGCGGCGCTGGGAGGAGGAAAGCCTGTGGCGGCACACGCTGGTAGTATAGTGCATGAGAAAGGTGAGGGGGAGGTGCTAGGAGCATGGCGGCGGCAGCCTCTCCCGTGCGGGAGGAAGAAGAACGATAGGAGACGATAGGATAAGGTCGACAGCAAGGGGCTAGGGGCCTGGTGGGCTGGTCGGGTGAGCCAGATGGGCCGGTTCAGTCTGGCCTTTTTTTTCTTTTTTAAATAAAAGAATAGTAGTCAAGGATGGGAAGATTTAGAGAGAACTTTTAGTTCCATCAACAAAATTGAGGACTTTTAGTCTTTTAGAAGGGTTCAAAGAATTTTATTTTTTGTAAACAAAAGGTGACCCCTGATGCAATATGCTTAAAGGGTTTAAATATTCTTTTGTTTTGAAAACAACAAGCCAACCATAGGCGTGAAGCTCCGCCGCCTACTGCTACCAACAAAAAAATAAGCTGCTATTGCTACGAATTGAAAGAGAGAAAGAGAAAATGAAGAGAGAGATAGCATGCCATAGTGAGGGGATAAGAAAAAAAATGTGCGGTGGACAAAATCTCTCTTTTCCAGATATGTTGATGACCATTTTCAAGATGGTGTGCTGATGTCAACATACAATGGTAAATCAGTTCGAAGCATCACACAAGCATGAGATCCTTGCTCCTTTAAATGTTATGTTCCGTGGCAAGCCCACATGTGTATAAATATTAGTATTAGTACTAATTTGGGACATAGATGTAAACAATATTTTTACAGAAAGATAAAAAAAATGATAAAATTAGAGAGATAGTTAGTTACCGGTTTACTGAGATCAGAAAAGAGAGGGGTTGGTGGTATGGTAATATTCTTAGCTATGACAATGAATGAAAATTAAAAATTGTAAATAGCACAAGCATGCTTCAAGTCGTCTACATGATACGAACAGAGTGAAATCTTAGTCAACCATTTGATTTCAAATTATAGTTTCTTTATCAAAATACATTTTAAACAAGGTAGAATCTTATTGTTTTCCAAGTATTATATGTCTATCATTTGCTATAAACATGAACTTAATGTGTATTATGTTTAAACATATCAGAAAAAAATTAAGGCAGCCGTGGCAACGCACGGGTATTTAGCTAATCTTAACCCTATTGAAACGATTATTGCAATGCTTCCGGTCCACCCGTTTGGGCACCATGTAAACAATATTCTCATTGACCGACTGATGTGTGATCGTTGAACCAGAAATGGCTGTACCGACACTTTCATCCATGGACCGACACATTCTCTACAAATGCGACTTTGTTTCAGCAAGCCCCCAATTATGATCCACTCGCGTGTCGCCATATGCAAAGAGTAGTCTGAACATTGATCAGTTCACAGTTCACAGTTCATTCATGGCGATTCGGTTGCTAATTCTTGTCCAGTTACCACTAGTACTGCTAGTGGTAGTGGCAGCAGCGCCATGCTCAACTGAAGAGGCAGAGCCGCACCTGCTGCATCCCGTCGTCCTGGTGCCCGGCTACGCCACCAACGAGCTGGACGCGCGGCTCACCGAGCTCTACCGGCCGTCGTCGCCGCGCTGCGGCGAGCGCAAGGGGAAGGGCTGGTTCCGCCTCTACCTCGACTACTCGGCCCTTCAGGACCCCGCCAACGTGCCGTGCTTCGCCGAGCAGATGACCAGCGTATACGACGCCGCCTCCGACGACTACTCCAACGTCCCCGGCGTCGAGACGCGCGTCCCCTTCTTCGGCTCCACCCAAGCCTTCCGCTTTCCCGATCCAGACCGCAAGTAAGTATCAATGATTCCCAGTAACTAAAAGTGGGATGAAATTTATCGATTTTCCTCGAATGCCTAGGAATTTCACGTACATGAACACGTTCGTGGAGCGGCTGGAGAAGATGGGGTACCGGGACGGCGAGACCATGTTCGGCGCGCCCTACGACTTCCGGTACGTCGTGGCGCCGGCGGGGCACCCGTCCAGGGTCGGCGACGCCTTCCTCCGAGCGCTCAAGGGCCTCGTCGAGAGGGCGAGCCGGCTGAACGGCGGCAGGCCCGTCACGATCGTCACCCACAGCGCCTGCGGCCCGCTGACGCATCAGCTGCTCGTCCGGCAGACGCTGGCCTGGCGCCGGCGGTTCGTGAGGCGGTTCGTGCCCATCGCCGCTCCCTGGGGAGGCGTCGTCCTCGGCATGCTCACCCTCGTCTCCGGGAACAACTACGGCCTTCCCTTCGTCGACGCGCGGGCGCTGCTGGCGTCGGGGAGGAGCTAGCAGACGAGCCTCTGGACGCTGCCCAGCCCCAGCCCGGCCGTTTTCGGCACCGCGCGGCCGCTGGTGATCACCAAGAGCAGGAACTACTCCGCCGGCGACGTGGCCGACTACCTTGCGGACATCGGGTTCGGCGAGGCCGTCGGGCCATACGAGTCCCGCGTGCTGCCGCTGTTCGGCGGGGAGCTGCCGCCTCCCGGGGTGCCGGTGACAAACATCGTCGGGGTCGGGGTGGGGACGACGGAGAGGATCGTGTACCCCGGGGATGACTTCGAGGGGACGCCGGCCATGGTCACCGGAGACGGCGACGGAGTGGTGAATCTGGCGAGCGCCCTGGCGGTGGAGACCAAGTGGAAGGATTATAGGCTGGTCAAGGTGTAAATCACCATGTCACTAGCAGTACAACTAGGTGATCGATATATTACAAAGGCCTAGCTTGCCTACCTGAACCTGCTACCACATCCAAGACGGCAGGAACAGAGGAAGGCCCGATCTGGTGGCGGCGTGCCCGATCGATGTGGCGGTGGCGGCAGCGGCCTAGAGGCGACGGAGTCCCTGATCGATGTGGCGGCCGCAGCGGCGTCACTCGCTGCTCGGAGGAGTTGTGGGAGCAGAGTGGACTCGGCGGCGGCGTCGCTCGCGTCGCAGAGTGGACTCAGCGGCGGTGGCCCTCCTCAGCGGCGGCGCTCACGTCTGGACGGCTGGACCTCGCGTCCTTGTGCAAACATTAGATCGACCAGTGGGTTGGGGCGTTGGGCCGAATACTATATTTTTAGATTTTTCCCATTATCTACTTCTTCCCGGGCTCTCGGGCCTAATCTAACTTGCTTAATCCTCACCGTTGCTGCAAATCATACTTCTCCCTTTGCATAAGGAGTAAAAGGTACTATAAAAGTCGCCAATATGACCCATAATGACCTTGTGGCCGATGATCGAGCGCTCGAGATCGTCATCCGGGAGATTCAATGGGCCAATTAATTAGAGGAAATGTGGACGTGGATGACTGGTAGCTGTGTGATTTGCATCGAGATTCAGGCACAACAGAATCTTCGTATTTTGTTCTCTGCATTCTCTTCGGGTATAATAAAATCTCTTATACTCTGCATATTATCGTTTCGTTCTCAGCAGCCGCCTGTAAAGGACATCGATCTAGCTATTAGTTTCCCAGGGTAATTCAAGGTCTTAACATAGTCGATTTCAAGCGAGGGGGATCTCACAGAGAGAGAGAGAGAGAGAGAGAGAAGTCTCGGAGGAGGGGTTGATTGGAGGGAGAGGAGAGAGAGCATTCAACACAATACAATTGGCTCAACAGCAGCGAGAGAGAGACAGCTGCCTGCGGGATATAGGCTGCCAGTGTCGACAGGTGGGCCCCTTCATCAGCTTCAAACTCTATCGTTGGATTCATGTCCTCCAATCTGGACCGTTGAAGCGAGCCGTATGCCGCCGCTCCCTTCTTGATCTGCGAATCTCCCGAGCCTCTTCGAAAGGGCAGTACTTGAGGCGCTCCTCCTCCTCTTGTCACCGATGCTTCTTGGAAGGACGAGGATCAGGGTTCATGACATCCCCCTGTCGTTGAAAGCCTACTTGTCCCCAAGCTGGCGCCGCGGGAAAACGCCGCTGGAGTTCCTGTAAATTTTCCCAGGTAGCTAACTTGTCATTCATACCTGTCCATTGGACCAGCGCCTCCCGGATAGAGGAATTCCCTAAAGCTCGCCAACGTTTCGCCAGAATCCTTTCTGGCATCTGAGGTACGAGAGTAGCTTGTGGAAAAGCAGGTTTCACTGTCACCGTGCTCGGGAGTGACTTCTTCAGCTGAGACACGTGCACCACCGGGTGTATTTTGCTAGTTTCAGGCAACCGAAGTTTGTAAGCCACTTCACCGACTCACTGTAGGATTTGGTATGGTCAATAAAATTGGAACGAGAGTTCATGGTTGGCTCTGCGTTCGACAGACGATTGCATGCAGGGTTGAAGTTTCAGATACACCCAGTCCCCCATCTGGAACACACGTTCAGTTTGGTCTTTGTCGTCTTGTTTTTTCATATGCTGGCGCACCCGCTCTAGGTGCATTTTGAGCAGTTTGGTCATGAGATCGCGCTCCTGAAGCAATTCATCCAAGCCATAGTCTAGAGATAGAACATCATAGCATAAGAGAGAGATAGAACAAGCTACTGCCATAAATCCATAATCCAGAGGTGGACTACTCCATCTTCATCATGGTGGCTGTGTTGGTGATATCAGAGAGGTTTAAGAAGCGACCGGGGGCGACCCCGGCAATGTTCCCCCTCCAATCTTTGCTGGATCATCCTCTATTTCTCTGTTTCATGTTTCTTCGCCGCCTCCTCGTGAGAACACTTGGGGGGGTCTTTATAAAGGCGTTTTTAGATCAAGATGAGCCATCAAAAACGAAGATGGACGACATCGGAGGTCCGAGGACCAAACGAGCATAGGTGGCACGGTCTGGCCTGATGACCGCACCGCCTGTGCTCTTGGGGGCCTCGTGGCCCATCTCGTTGACTTCTTGTGCTCCAGATGCTTCTCGTGATAAAATATTAATGCCTGATTTTTTTGGATTAATTTGAGTTCTGAAAGGTTCCCCAAATGTCAAAATACGCAAAACAAGGTTTTCCTGTCCTACAGAGCTATAAGCAAAATAAGGGGGGTCAATGGAAAATCTCCATAAATCAATGAAAAACATAATTATAACATATAATAACATCTTAATATGTTGGCATATGCATCAATAAGCTACAAAGTTCATGCATGAATTTTGCATGCATCAACATCCCCAAGCTTAATCCATGCTCGTCCTTGAGTATGAAAGTGATAAAACTAAACATAGACTTTGTAGTTTATTGTTTCTATAAAAAATAACAAGTAGTAATACATATAATCATTGATTCAAACTTTAATGAATAGCAACAAGCAAATGAGATACACCCTCCATACCGGATTATAGTGCAATTACATACTTCGAGACAAACTTTGACCTTTAATTTTAGTCAAGAAAATATAAGATATATTATATAAAAATTGTACCATTGGATTCATAGTCAAAAGAACTTTTCGATGGTATAATTTTTATATCAAATATCTCATATTTTCTTGACTAATATTAATGGTTAAAGTTTCTCTTAAAATATATAATTGCCCAACAATTCGGTATGGAGGGAATATCAAGTAGTACTTCTAATTCAACTCAATGATATCCAACAATCAATGATAAAGTGCAAAAAACAAATGAAAATACTATGGATATTAAACATGCAAGTGCTTGGAACTTTTTTCTTAATTTCTTTCTTCTTTTTTCTTTTCTTTTGAACAGGTGGCTACTGAAAGTAAGTAGGAAATATATGTTCCAAACTTTGATGCTAAAGAGAAAATAAATTTTAGAATTGTGCAACCCATGTCGACTATAGTGAAGTCAAATATGGTTCACATGATTAACCCCTTATAGGTTGCAAGTCTCATGCCCTGTTGTTAATAGTACCTTCCACCACACACTACTCAACTTTAGAATTACCATAGATTTTCATTGTGTGCATACTGTTTTAACCAAGCGCTTGCCAATGGGTACCTCTATGCCACCTGTACAGAGTGCCTTTTGAGATTTGCATCTTTTTGCAAAGGCAATACATACCGTGACAATAGGACAACAGGCAAATAAACTCCTCTTAAAGTATCAACTAAGTAGTAAATTAAACTTGTGAAAGCTAATGAGGAAGTCCATGCTGAAACTTCTACCATGATTAGGCATGGTTTCGGTTAGCGGCCCAATGCTCTTCTCTAACAAATATGCACACTCGAATCTTTAGAATGACTAGCTAAATACCCGTCCGTTGCTACGGTCTACTCAAGTATTTTCTAACTGCAAATATCATATATTATAAAAAATCATGTCAAGATAGCCACATAATACATGCAGAGGAGCTTTATTTTAGGAGAAGGATGACGCATATTTAAATAGGCTATTAATTTCTATTTGGACGAAATTTTCCAACAGCTTCATAAATGACCCAATAATCTCGTAGAGAATAAATGTCAAGATAAATAAGGAGAGAATAAATGGCTATCTTTACATCCCCTAAGTAATCATTAATAAATAATAAATAGAGAAGACCTGCCTTTTTCGTTAGGGGTAGAATCGTCACTCAAATGTTGTATGTCGAGTGGGTGGCTTCACCACCAACTCGAATCTTATAGGTAAGATAATCCCCAATCATTTCATATCGGAAAGATATGCATAACCCAAGGATATGACAATAACTTGAATATGGTGCAATGTTGAAAGTCTTGTTCCATGACAACATGGTTTAACTTAACCCCAACAAATAAACTGTCAAACATGCAACTTACATAAATGAACTCCACCGTAGACTGCTACTTTTCTATGAGCTTTGAATTGCACAATTAAAAGAAGTTGACATAGCACATATAATATACTTGGAATATCATTTTTGCTACATAGGTAGCTATAATAGAGATTTTGTGGAGAAGTATGGCTCAAGGTATTTGGATACAACAAGTCTTTGCTTGTGTTTTTTCTTTCTTTTTATTTTCTTGGCCATTGAAAATGTATAATGTCATAAGCATGCATAATGTCCATAATGCTACATATTTATTAATGAACTAAGTAACTCAAAGTTAACCATTAATGCGCAAAGAAAAAATAGCAATAAATACGACACTATGACAAGTCTTTGCTTGTGTTCCATAGATACAAGAATGCATAATGTCCATAGATACAAGCATGCATAATGTCCATAGATACAACAAGTCTTTGCTTGTGCTCTAATGACATATGACATCAGAGGCTCGTCACGTGTATGCCTGCAAGTTCTGACGATCACAAATTAGTCATGTTACTAATTTAAGGAAAAACCAGCGACACATAGTTAAAACTTTATGTCAATGCTACACCCTAAACATGGGTGCAAATCGACCGTTATCACGGCCTTTTCCCGAGCCCAGGATGACCACTGAATGAACTTCCAATGACTCATTTTTATTTCGCGCATCATCGTTAGGCATTGCAGAGAGCAGATCATGACCTATTGATGACGATTTTTTTAGGCCCATCATCTATCCCGGTTATCGGTGACTATCGTTCTTTTTTTGTTACCAATGACATCGCTTCTATAATCCTCTTTCTAGTAGTGATTGCAGGATGACCATGGGAGGATGCAAAAAATAGCTATGCCCATGCTAGTACTCATTGTTCTTCTTTCTGCTGATAATTTTTCCTAATTTAACACATATTTAATGGTAATTTAGGTGTATACGCTAGGATGCCATCGATGTAGTTCTGCCCTGCTTAAATCCTCCGAACCATTATATGAATTTGAATTTTAGGCTTATGGTTTGTTTTATTTTAGAATCATATAGTCTACTTTGAACCATTGGATCAATATGTTTCTTCTTCCTCTTCTCGCCACCACTTTTTCCTCTTAAATGCAACCTCGGTATGACACCTTCTTTGTAGGCATGATGAGGGCTCCAAAAAATGAGCAGACTTGGAGATCGAGAGCACTGTATAGCTATAAGTTCTTCACTTGGATAGTGTCGAAGAACCGTTGTTGAGCAGCGGACAGGGTCTAGCAGTGAGGTTTGGATCACCCACCTGCTTGGCCCCTTTGCGACCAAGAGCCAGAGATGTTGAGGCATTTGCTCCTAGGTTGTGTGATTGCCCGACAAGTGTGGGCTTGGGCCCTGCAAAGGTGGGGCAAACCGGATTGGTTGCCCGCAGCGGATAAAGATCTGGTGGAGTGGTTGCCCGCATAGGATACATATCTAGTGGAGTGGTGGACCTCCCGCATTTGCCCCCAGCTAAGCGGAGAGATATCTGGACGGCGATCATCCTCGTCTTCTGGTGAATTTGGTGCCACCGGAACAACGTGGTGTTCAACAATGTGGTGCCATCACAACTAGCGATCAAGGAGCGGATCAAGGAGCGGATCAAGGAGGAGCATGATAGGTGGCGTCTCGCTAAGATTTTTGGTGGCCCATAGTTTGGCTTCCCAGAGTCGGTGACATTATCGTGGAAACTAGGAGAGTAGGCATGAGTTGTAGAGGAGCTACCACCTTATGTTGGCAGCACGAACAACCATCTTTGACGTTGCACGTGCCTTTGGCATCCCTTCTATGTGATTGATACACTTTCCAGCGTGTATTCTCGAAAAAATCTAACCTTGGCACCAACACTACCGCCTAGGTCAGACTATCATGAAATGCCATCCCTAAGCACTCTGAACCCTAACTAACCCCTAACTATCATAAGGTATTATCCCCTGGCCCTTTAGCTAGCTTCACTTTGTGGCTCCATCTCATGACATTAACAACTTCTTTGTGGCCGCCTTTGTGGACCATGCGTTGTTGAATCACTGAATAAACTAAGGCCATTTGCTAACTCGAGAACCGTTAGGGCATCTCCAACGGCCCGACGCAAACGGACATCGGACGTCTGAATCGGTCCGTTTTTGTCTAGGGCCTGGAAAAACCTAGCCCAACGGCCCGACACATTTTGCCCGAGCTGTCCGCGGCGACGCAAACGCAGCCCAAATTTGGGCGCGGTTTGCATCCCCGCGGGCTCACCATGCTGTCCACGGGTTGTCCTCTCCTTTTGGTGCCTGCCCCCTGGCAGTGGCGCCAACACCACTCCCACTCCCGCCAGTCATTGCAAAATTTTGCCCCCGCCCACCCAAAAACCCTCCTCCGACGCTGATGGTGAACACCGCCGCCGCAGCCGATGACCCTAGCATCGATGCCGAGGACGTAGCCGTCACCACCTGCGTCGAGGCCACCGCACCGACGGCCAGCACAACCACCACCGCCACCGCCAAGGCCAAGCACAAGGCCAAGGTGAAGAAGGAGATGACCGCGGAGGAGATGGAGGTGCAAAATCAGAAGAGGCAGGCGCGATGGGTGGCCCAGTGGACTAGGAAGGCCAAGGCGATGACCGCTGCCCTGGAGGAAGAGAGGCAGGAGCGGCTAACAATAATGGCCGCCCGGGCTTAGGCCCAGGAGGCCATGAAGCTGCGGGAGCTCGTTAGCGACGACCATACCGACGCCGTGGCTGAAGTGGCCTCGAGTAGTTCAGTCACGTCATAGGCTCTATGCCCTCTGATGGTGCCCCGCTTGCCAGCAACGCCTAGTGCGGCAACTCTCGTTCCTCAGGTCCACACGTCGTCCCAGCTTGAAGGCGTGTGATCATCGTCACCGGAGCTGCCGGTGATGATGGACGGGGTCACGCCATCTCCAATCGACCTCAACCAGACTTGTGCTCCCCTAGACTCTACCCAGCCGATGCATAAACGCCCTCGGGGCTGGCTGCCGATGAGTACCCTTCATGCCCGCGCCCTGTTCGACAAAATGACCGTGCCAACCCCGGCCGACTCAGTATGGTCTATTTTAATTGTTTTGTGTTTGTTTCCTATGTATGAAGGCGACGTAACCTCGAATTGTATGTAGGAGTTCTATGCCGAAGAGAATGAGGCCTTCATGTATGACATTATAAACAATGGCGGCCATGGCAACGACAATGTCATTGGGACGGTAGAAGGCACCCAGGCCGAGGCCTACGACATCGATGGGATACCCTTCTTCGACACTCCATCGGTCGACTGCACAACCTTCTATGCTGATGGCCAAGGGGAAGATGAAAGTGAGGACGGGGAGGACGACGGCACCGATCTAGACGGCGATGTCCCGGAAGATGCCACGTGCACCACTGCGGCCAAGAAAAAGAAGGTATCGAAGAGGACCGCGGGCTATACACCCAAGGAGGACGTTTGCCTTTGCCGGTCTTGGCTTGCAATTAGCCAAGACGCCATTTCCGGCGCCGAGCAAAAGGGCAAGGCCTATTGGAAGAGGATGACCGAGGATGAGCAAGAGTTAAGCTTGGAGATGTTTATACGATGCAAATGTATCTATAATTTTTGATGCTCCATGCTTGTTTTACAACAACTGCTTTATGTTTTGTTTACACTTCGTGGCATTTTTATGCATTTTCTGGAACTAACCTATTAACAAGATGCCGCAGTGCCAGTTCCTGTTTTCTACTATTTTTCTATTCCAGATTTTACCAAAGGAAATATTCTCGGAATTGGATGAAACAAAAGCCAAAGTTTCTATTTTTCTGACACGAAGACGCAGTCCAAAGGGGAGACGGAGACGAGCCGGGAGGCAGCCACACCATGCCATGGCACGGGCCCACCACTGGCTGCGCCTGGCTATGGTGTGGGCCCCTCAGGCATCCACCGACCTCGCCCTTCCGCCTATATATTGCCCTTGACGCAAAAACCCTGAAAGAAGAAGCCTCCATCCACGAAAAGTTCCACAATGTCGCCGCCATCCAAGACGAGTTTCGGGGGACAGAAGTCTCTGTTCTGGCACCCTGCCGGGACGGGGAATTGCCCCGGAGCCATCTCCATTGACTCCACCGCCATCTTTATCTCTGTTGCTAACTCCCATGATAAGGAGGGAGTAGTTCTCCCCCGAGGCTAAGGGCTCTACCGGTAGCTATGTGGTTTATCTCTCTCTCCCATGGTGTGATCTTTATGTGATCATAAGCTTTGTAATCTAGTTGAATAAGTAGATGTTACTCTTCATCTATTATGCTACTCAAGTTCTTTTATTAATGTGATCTCCGGAGACACCTTGTCCCACGGTGTGAAGGTGACAGTGTGCACATTGTGTGTGGCTCTTAGGCTAAAAATTACAGAAATACTTATCATGAGTTATAATTTGAGTTGGATGTCTCTATGAAATTGTGGTGTTTATCTGGAACCATCTGGGGCACTCAAGGTGACAGTGTGGGGTTAACTAGATGGGGAATACGAACTTTAAAGAATGCTTTTACAGCCCTACGCGGTGAATTGGTGTTCGTTATCCAACCAGAGTGTAGTTCAGAGTAGCAGAGTGAAGAAAGATATTTATGTATTCAATTATGATATCATTGTTGAGAGTGTCCACTAGTGAAAGTATGATCCCTAGGCCTTGTTTCTAAGCATTGAAACACCGTTTTCAACCAATTCTGCTACATGTTTGCTTACTGCCATTTTTATTTTAGATTGCAATTACCACTTATAATCATCCATATTACTTGTATTTCACTATCTCTTCAGCTGAACTAGTGCACCTATACACCTGACAAGTGTATTGGGTGTGTTGGGGACACAAGAGACTTCTTGTATCTTAATTACAGGGTTGCTTGAGAGGGATATCTTTGACCTCTACCTCCCCGAGTTCGATAAACCTTGGGTGATTCACTTAAGGGAAACTTGTTGTTGTTCTACAAACCTCTGCACTTGGAGGCCCAACACTATCTACAAGAATAAAAGCGTGCGTAGACATCAGTCCCTCATCCAACAGGAGACCAACAAGTTTTGCGGTACTATTGAGCACGCCGTGAACCGGCGGGAATCTGGTGTTGGTGTCGCTGACATGGTACGTCCTTCTCCTCATGTCAAATGGCGTGCTACAATGTTTGTCTTATGAGTGGCCACCATTCCATGGTCTATGTAGATTCCTCAGGCCTTGGAGTACTTCAAGAGTGCCTATGAAGGCAAGTCCTACAGCTTGGTCCATTGTTGGCGAGTGCTCAAGGACTTCAAGAAATGGAAGCTCACCTACAAGTCCTTCAAGAAAACTTTGAAGAATGGCAAGGCGCCGGCCACCATGGACATAGAAGATGATGACAATGACAAGGCCACTCTCCCCCGTAGGCCAAGGGGCCACAAGGCCACGACATCCGACATGAAAAAGGATGCCGCCGCTCTTGCATTGAGCAAAGCTTCAAGGGATGGATGGCTGACAAGGAGGAGGCCATTGCCTTGAGGGAGGAGAAGAAACGCCGCAAGAAAGAGGCCACTTGCGATCAATTCTATGACCTTACAAAGAAGGCAATTGAGGTTGAAGAGAGCATGGCAAAGGCAAAGGCAATTGAGGCCGAGGCCAAGCTCATGGCCGAGGAGAGAGAGATCATGTTCATGGACACCACCAACATATCGGAGGGGCAAAAGGCTTGGATGGAGAAGCGTCATGCCATCATCCTACAACGCGACGCGTGATCAAGTTTAATTTGTGGGCTTTTGCATCGAATTTATGTCTTACCATGGAATTTGTGTCCTTTTGCCGAAACTTGTTTATTGGTAGTGCACAATGCTAAATTGTTATGACATTTTCTAAATTTACAATTATTTTCTACGCAATTGTATGCTATTGTTTTAATTGTTTGGACATATTTTTATCAAATGTGCATAACAAAAAAGAGGGTCCCAGCGGCCAAAATCGGGCCGCTGGGACGGACAAGAGGGGAGGACATAACCCAACAGTCCAAAATAGACCCGATTTAATCTCAAAATGCGTCGGGCCATTATAGATGCCATTATATATAGCCTATATAGATAGCTCCTGTACCCATTGATGCCAGCATATTTCTGGATATAAAATATTCATTTTCCCTGAAAACTTATGTACTGTACATACATATATATTTCAATATTTTAAAATATGTTTTCAAACAAATACTGGGACCCGAATTGCGTATCCGATAAAAATCTGTCTTTTACACATTACCCATCATCATGACCATGAACTCGTCGAAGGAGATGACGCCATCGCCGTCGAGGTCGAACCTGCAGATCATGGCCCGACACTCCTCCAACTCCATTTTCTCGGCCGACGACTCCAACAGCTTGCCCAACATCCGCATCAGGCTCGCTGGCGTGATCCTCGCGCCCTCGTCGCCGCCCTCCGCCGCGTACATCGCGAACGCATCCTTCAAGCACCGGCGCCTCACCTCGTCGTCGGCGGCGCCTAGCCTCGAGAATTCCTCCTGGTCCAGCAGCCCGTCGCCGTCGGCGTCCACCGTAGCCAGGATCTCTGCAGCCTCCTCGTCGAACACATCCTCGCCCAGCGCAGCCGTCATGCTGCCGCGAAGCTCGGCGGCGGATATTTTGCCGTCGCCGTCCTTGTCGAAGGCAGCGAACACTGACGATGCCTGCACCACGGCCTCGCCAACATGAGTGAATGCTCAATCTTGCTTGCTGCTTCTCAGCTTCCGTAGCTAGAAATAAAACGGAGCTAGCTGATCAGTTTGCGCGGCCGGCTTGACTTGGAGTTTTTTTTTTTTTTTGACACTGTAATCCGCTCTTTATTCACAAGATAAAAACAAGTTACAAGTTACGAACGAACAGACCTTACAGAACTGAAAAGATGCGGGTTCAATATATACACACACAAACGTACGGATCCGTCGGGCATATTCTGGTAGCTCCGGCGGTTTTGTACGGCCATATGTTACCGGTAAACGGTTCTGGAGATCGAGAAGCTTTTGTGGTAATTGCGTCTGCAACGCTATCTTGCCATCCAATCCAAATTAATTAATTATTGCAAATTTAGAAAAAATATTGCCTAAAATATATCTACGAGTTTGGATAAGATGTAGTATTATTTAATGATATCAATGTCAAATAGGTTTTGTTAAGGTGCGTCGTTTGTTCTTCTGAACCCTTCAAGGAAGCTTCCTTTTTTCTTGAAGTTATATCTAGCAATGTCAACGCAGCATTTGATCAAACTAAAAAAGAAAAGTGATATTTTGCGTGCAAAAAACAGATTGACAACTGCACAAAAAAAAATAGAAAGTTTAATAGTAACAAAACTTTGTAACAAGTTAACAAGCAAATGTACCCAAGATAAAAGTGAGCTTCCAGTTAAAAATTGGGAACTTAAATATCAATACAGTGACAACTTCATAAATCGTCGGATAGCAACTTTGAAGGCAAAAATATTCGTCGAAACATATGCGGTATAGTATTGAAGCTCTCGTCGAAACAAAGACACTTGTAGAGACATATCTTAAATCAGGTTCACGATTTAAGAGCTAAGCATTTTGAGTTCTCAAGTTATAAGAATCTTGACGATGTCATCTGACTTATATGTCTTGATATGTGTACACAAACATCTCATACTTTTGCATACTACACCGCAACACTCCAAGTCCTGTACAGGACAATCACTCTAAGAATAATTATCTGTAATTTTTTGCGAGTAGTTAGTAGTAGTTACTATTGAGGAAGGGTCTACTTAGAGCAAGATATATCATTATTCTCTTTATATACATGTGGAACAAAATTAAACTGAACAACCAGTAGTGTGAATAACTATTGAGGAAGGTTCTAGGAAAAAGCCATACATGGTGCACGTTAATGTCAGGATGACACAGTTGATGAATGGATTAATTCGATATATATGTCCGCTAAGATATGAGCAACTCGGATGTCAACTCAATGCTAGGCACGTGCCTCGTCACTCGTCAGTGATCGACCGGCTGGCCGGCGCCGCAACGCCGGGCACCGCCGTTGACGCCAACGCGCATATATGATTACGTGAGGTGTGCATGTACGTACGACTATTGAGATGTAAATGCATAGCAGCCACACACATACAATTAATCTGGAATGTTGGACGAGTCTATAGACAGAAACCGATGGATACATATGTGGTCCAAGTTGATCAGCAAGATTTGAGGTCTGCATTTTTTGTGGTCCTTGACTTTAGTGCACATATTGGTTCAGTTCGAACCACAAGTTTTTGTTCATAGGGATATACTAGAATCTACCCCCTTCATTTAAAATATAGGATGTTTCAGTTTTTTTAAAAAGAAAGAGTGAATTTTACTTTTTACCACCTAATTATATATTTGTGACACTAACTACCCGTCGAGTCAAAATTTGTCTAGAATACCCCTTTTAGAAGCTTTGGACCATCTCTTTTTTATCGGTGTCTGTTGTGTAAGGCATGAAGTGATGACTGGGGTTCGAAAATATCAAAATGATGACAAGAAATTGAACAATTGAATATGAGAAGTCTGGACATGATTGTCGATGGCGAGCTCCGGCCATTATACATTTTTCACGCCACATTGACGTAACATGCCTATCCTATCTAACAAAAACAAGAATAATACTAAACTGGGGTAAAACCATGTTTAAAGTCTCTATTGTGACATTTAGATAAAAGTTTCACTAAATGGGTAATATGTGTCACAAATGCACAACTACGGTGTAAAAAGTGGTTTTCACTCTAAAACAAATGTATCTAGTAATTTAGATATATTATAGTGTGTAATTTCACTCATTTTGCTTCAAACCTACATATTAAAAAACATCAATATATGCATTTGTGAAAAAAGCTAAAATAGCGTATAATTTAGAACAGAGGTAGTAGAAGGTAAGCATGTGGAAAAATAAATAAAAATGAAAGGAAACTAGAAAGCAAACCACAACACAAAAGATCAGAATGTAGAAAAAATGTGAAAGATCAATCGAAAATGGATGGAATAACCATTCAGCCAAAGAATTTGTAAAGTTGGAAATGGCCAGTTAAGCGCCAGGATCAACTGCGATATGCACATATGGCAAGCACGACTCATGCATGCTCTATCAACGGGGCAGCATGAACATTGCCCATCATTCGTACTTCCTGGGCCAATTCCCTAACATAAAATTTATTCTGCGATCACTATTACCTATCGTTAGTTTAGATATATCTAGACACATTTTGACATATTTTAGTGTTTAGATACATCCATACTAGATACGAGTAATAATGGTCAGAGGAAGTACAACTTTGTAACTTATGTATTGGTTACAATACGATATTATATTATGGAACACAACCAGTAATACTAGTTAAATTGTATATTTAGTTAGTAGATTATTTAATTTAAACATAATAAGTTTAAATGATTCATTTATTACAAATAGAATAGGAGGGTCAAATGCATTTTTAGAATGTTAGCAGTTGTTAAATCCACTGATTAGAAAGAAGATGGTACAGAGATCTCCAATGCTCGATTTATTGAGGAAATAAGGAAAAAACTTGTACAATGGCAAGCCTCACCTAGCAAAACTAGGCCTAAAATACCACAGGCCGAACAAACCACACCCTACTTGGCACTGGAGCGCCGCCTTCGCCGCTCCCAACGTTCACATAAAAAACCGTCGTGTCGAACCGATCTACCATGAGTCTATTCGCCAACCTCGACGAGGGATGCCATGCCGAAGAGGAGGATATCACTAGTGGAAAACATGGCTTCAGTCCCGGTTCGTTTGGGGCTTCAGTCCCGGTTGCGCAACCGGGACTAACCAACCGGGACTGGAGCCCAATCTTTAGTCCCGGTTGCTATACGAACCGGGACTAAAGAGAGAGCACGTGGCAGGGGCTGGGTGCTCGTGGGCGTAGGTCTTTTGTCCCGGTTCGTGTTAAGAACCGGGACTAAAGTGCCCACACGTGGCAGCATCTGCTGCATCTTTATTTTTCTGGATTTCAATTGTTATTTAGGGGTTTAGGGTTTAGGGTATATTTGTATTTTGCTCCATTCAATTGTTTGATTCATTTCAAATAAGTTTTCTTATATACTTATTCATACAGCATTACAACATAATATATAAAACGATACATATATATATATATAATATATTTGGTTCACCGAGCATATACATGCATACAAGTATATATACAACTTGTTCACACACATAAGATCACGACTTGTGTTTAATTATAAACATTGTCTAATCGAAACCGGCATGAAATTCACCCTTTGGGTTAATGACATGTTCAAGCAGAAATCCGGCTAATTCCTCTTGAATTCCTACTACGCGTTCAGTCGGTGAGAGCAGTTTCCGCTTTGCTTCGAACTACGAAGAAGAAGAACAATATGAATATGAATCATCATAACAAAATTGATGCCAATAAAATGAATTTGTCAGTATATTGTTTACTTACTGTTTGAAAATCAATTCCTTTAGTGACCTGCGCACGAAGGTTCTCGCAAGTGTAGTATGCACATAGATTAGTCCCCGAAGGCTGCCTCGCACACTTTACGAGAATAGATTTTAGTCAGTGACATATCAAGATTGATATACTTAATGGTATTTGAAACTAGAATTAAAGGGATGTGTGGACCTAGCTCGTACGACTTACCTCGATCTGACGGTAAATCAGCTCAGTTTTCCATTCACCTTTAACTGTGCGTATAAACCGTTTCCAAACACTGCCGAGCAAACAAAATGAATAGATGAGTTATAGATGAGCGAAAGAGACCGATATAATGCCGTAATGATTGAAATTACCTATCCATCACATCAATGATGCTTTTGTATTCATTAAGTGGTTTATTCATCGAGTCAAAGATTTGAACCCTTCCATAGTCAGGTTCAATCTTTAGCAAAATCCAGTGGTAACTGCGTGCAAGTTTAATTATGTAAGTTAATAAACTCATCAATTACACTTATAACATCGAGTAAGGAAAAGTAACTGTGTATAAGATAGTAACACTCACCTGATGTTGTACGGAAAGAGTATTCTAGCTCGGTATTCCTGCATAAGTAGGAACTCTAGCAAGTTATCCTCCGTCTCCTTGCGATTCCTCTGTATCATCGCTCCGTTAACTCGATTTGGATCAATGAATCCAAGTTGGAGGTCATTCCTTTTCTTACATTCCATACTCTTCATTCTGCATAATAAACAGCGTAGTGAGGAAAATTACATGCAAAGAACGAGTTGAGCTAGAGACTTATAGAAATAATGAATCACTTACAGAACATAGGCACTGACGAGAGATTTGTCGAGCGCGTCTTGATTGAATAGCTGAAAGAATTCATCAAACTCAATATGCACCAAGTCTTGACCTAAGAAATGGTCCTTTGTGATATTCATAAGGAGAAAATCTTGCGTGCCCTTTGCGGCTTGCAGGTACCACTTATGCAATTTTCGCATTTGCGTTGGTAGATTCATTTCAATCTCAGGTGGGACCAGACTCTTCCCCTTTTCATATTGCCGTGCTATAGGCGCCTTTGGGGTGATACCTTCATCTAGCAATTGAGAAAGAGTCAAACCAGCTTCTTTAGCAAAGTCGGCGGGATTGGGTTGAGCAACACTCCCACCAGCATCACTAGCAAAGACCTTTAGCGGGGAGATTGATTTTTTGGTCTGTGCTCCAAGCTGGGCAACGTCTCTTTTCCCTCTTGCAGTTACGCTTGTCTTATTAGCTTCTTTTTTTGCATCTACCTGCTTATCCAAACAACGCTTGTAGTCATCTGGCTTACGCAATTCATATTGCGAAGGTTGGGTAAGCATATCAAAGGCCCACTCCTTCTGTTCCAGAGTATATACCTGCTTCGGTGTAGGGGTCGGGCGTAGGGCTGCGAGCTTCCTTTTCACTTTGGCTCTATCCTCCGCCTCAATTTCTTCAGCAGTCTTCTCGATAGGAGGAGGCGGCACCGCCTTAGCTATCTTGGCCCGTTTCTTCGGAGAGACATTGCTAGTGGACATAGCAGCGGACTTGCCACAACTCTGGGACTTACGAGTGGGCTGAGGCGGCGGAGGTGGCGGAGGCGGCTGACATTGAGGTGGAGATCGATGTGGACTCGGGGTATGGTGGTAGTCGTCCCTGTCGTCGTCGGGAGGTGGTGAATTGCGAGGACTAGGAGGAGAGGGTGGCCGCCTTGGCGCCGAGCCTGGAAACACGATGTGTTTCTTATCCCAAAGAATTATACCACCCAATACTTCTCCCAGTTTTTCCTCCTCTTCAGGTCCAGCGACGTCAAGAAGGAGGGACTCATACCCCCTTTCAATTGCATCCACCCCGACCTTAGCATAGCCAGGTCGAATCTCACGGCCATGCCAGGTTTGTCCAGGTCCAGATGGCAAGACATAGCCAACCGCCACCTTCATCGATATGTTCTTCATGGGATAATGCAGCTGACAGTCTGTCTTCTTGGTGATATCATCCACGGGGTAGTGAACCATCGGTACCTCCGTGGAAGCCACACTGCTTCTCCGCTGAGATCGGTCGCCTGATGCATGTTCTAGGTGTTGCTGATGCTGAGTTGCCCCTTGCGACTTTAATTCCTCCAGTGCCTTCTGCTGCAGCAAATACAACTCTCTCAGCTCAGCCTGTTGCCTTTCTATGCTCTCTATCCGTGAGGCCTCCTCCTGCGCCTTCCGCTTCTTCGCTCTCTCTCGGCTTCTATAAGTCTGGCTCTCTTCGGAGAACCCAGACCTCCACGGAATAGCAGAACCCAGACCCCGTGTTCGTCCTGTGTGTTCTTTGTTCCCGGGGGCCTTTGTCAGCTCGTCGTTCTCTCTGTCCGGCTTGAACGTCCCCTCTTGAACCTCGGCGATTGTCTTGACAAGTGCTCCCAGGGGTTCAGCAATTTGTTTCTTCTCTTCAACTAATTTCCCTGTTCTCTCATCATAGACAGCTCCATGGGCAAGTGCCCAATTTCTTGACCTTCTGGGCCATTGTTCTGTTTCTGGTTCGATGCCTTTTTCTCGTAGGGCGGCCTCTTGCATATCCCACTTAGGCTCGGCCCTTTTGTAGCCACCTGGACCCAACTTATGGTGATATTTCTTTTTTGCAGCATTTGCCTGATTTTTCTGACTCATTAGCTTACCCAGCTCTGACTCCTTGTACTCCACAAAAGCATCCCAGTGATCCCGCAGGAACTCATTGGGGCCAGTAAATTCTGGAGCTTGTCGATCGGCGTTGACATAGGCGTTCCATAACCTCTTCTTGTGGTTATTGAACTGTGCAGCCATCTTCTTGAGAGCCCACTCCCTGACTTTCTCCTTCTGTTGCTCTGCTTCTTCCAGGGACTCGGTGACCGGCAGATTGAAATGTGGAATGAGGGAATCCCAAAGTCTATCTTTCAAGACCTTGGTGACATAATTCACCGCTGCACCCTCTTCTGGCTCTGGCTGTGCTGGCTCTCCCTTTGCCGCCTTGGGCTTATACCAATATTGAATGCTTATCGGCACCATGTCCCTGACAAGACATCCATATTGATGTGTGAACGCATTTGCGACACTCTTGGGTTCCAATGGTTCGCCTTCACTTGAGAGACGCCCAATCGTGTAATGCTGATTCGATGCCAGCCGTTTGGCCGGGCCTCGCTTCTTTCTAGAAGATCCAGAGCTCTAAAATAAGAAAACACTCGTTAATATATATACCACATAATGCATCGTTATCTACTGATTCATGAATAGAGCTAGTCTTCACATATATATATACCTCGCCGAACCGTTTTATTAAGTCACGACCAGTCTCTTGTGAGCCGTCCTCGCAATCATCATTTTTCGATTCATGCGGCTGCTCCTCCTCCATTCCGTCACCCGACTCGTTCAAAAATTCCGAGCCGTCTCCTTCTGCACGGGTGGTACCCTCTTCTTGTGCACGGGTGGTACCCTCTCCTATAATCTTCAATATCTCTTCTTCACCTTCTCTTCCGGCGCTGAAATCCATATCTGAAATCCATATAACATATAGATCAACAACATTTCGATCTATTCACTTTCTATTCATTTTTATTACTATTACTAATAGTAATAGCATTTTTATTACTATTACTAACTAGAAATTTTACTAATAGTAACAGTAATAAAAATAACTAAGAAACTAATCTAACTATAAGAAACTAACTAAGAATAACTAAGAAACTAATCTAACTAACAAACTAATCTAACTAAGAAACTTAATTTTATTACTATTACTAATAGTAATAGCATTTTTATTACTATTACTAAGTAGCTAGAAATTTTACTAATAGTAATTAACTAAATATTCTAACTAAATATTCTAATTAACAATTAACTAAATATTCTAATTAATAATTAACTAAATATTCTAACTAAATTTTACTAATAGAAATTTTTATTACTATTACTAATTTTATTACTATTACTAAGAAGCTAAACTAACAATTAACTAAGAAACTAATCTAACTATTAACTATTCTAAAAAAACTGAATCTAATCTAACTAAAAAAACTTACAAACTAATCTATTTTTATTACTATTACTAATAGTAATAGTATTTATATTACTATTACTAATATGAATAGCATTTCTATTTCGATTACTATTACTAATATGAATAGCATAAAATTTAATAACTACATTTTACTAACATAATATTTTTACTAACTATATATTTTACTAACTATATTTTACTAACTATAATATTACTAACTATATTTTACTAACTACATTTCTCTAACTTATTATTCTAACATAAAATCTAACTAGTTTTCCAAAAAAAAAAATCTTTTTTTTGCAGGGCCGGCGCCGGCGGTGCAGGTACGGGGCGGCTTACCTGCGCGCACGGGGGCGGTGTCGGGCGGCGGTGCGGCGGCGGCGGCGGCGGCGCGTACGGCGGCGGTACGGCGGCGCGGCGGCGAGGCCGGGCGGCGCGCGGGAGCGTCGGGGGCGCGCGCGGCGGTCTCGGGCGCGCGCGCGGGGGCGGCCTCGGGCGGCGCGGCGGCGCGCTAGGGCGGTGCGGCGGCTAGGGCGGCGGGGCGGCGCGGCGGCGCGTCGGCGGCGGCGGCGGCTGCTCGAGATTTCGTCGGACCGCAACGATCGGCGGCGGCGACTCCTCTGCGCGAAAACTGCTAAGTGTTGGGAAGAAGAAGGGGGCGGCGGCGCTTTATATACCCCCCCTTTAATCCCAGTTCGTGGCTTAAACCGGGACTAAAGGGGGGTCTTTAGTCCTGGTTGAAGCCACCAACCGGGACTAAAGGGTCTTTAGTCCCAATTGGTGGCTTCAACCGGGACTAAAGACTTTTGGCCGGCAGTTACCAGTTCGCGCCGAGCCACAGACCTTTAGTCCCGGTTGGTATTACCAACCGGGACTAAAGGTGTCATAAATGCGCGCCAATGCTGCATGTTTTTCCAGATTTCATTTGAATATGAATTTTGAAATTCAATTTGAATAACTTCTATATATTTTAGAATTTGATAAAACTTTGAATATGAAAAGTGATTGAAATTGAATAACTAATTCAAAAATATTTTCTATTTTCAAAATCAATTATTCTAACTATTTAAACAATTAACTATTTTGCCATTTTCAATTAAAACAATATTGATTAAAATTCTTTTTGCATATTTTAGAATTTGATAATACTTTGAATATGAAAAGTGATTGAAATTGAATAACTAATTCAAAAATATTTTCTATTTTCAAAATCAATTATTCTAACTATTTAAACAATTAACTATTTTGCCATTTTCAATTAAAACAATATTGATTAAAATTCTTTTTGCATATTTTAGAATTTGATAATACTTTGAATATGAAAAGTGATTGAAATTGAATAACTAATTCAAAAATATTTTCTATTTTCAAAATCAATTATTCTAACTATTTAAACAATTAACTATTTTGCCATTTTCAATTAAAACAATATTGATTAAAATTCTTTTTGCATATTTTAGAATTTGATAATACTTTGAATATGAAAGGTGTTTGAAATTGAATAACTAATTCAAAAATAGTTTCTATTTTCAAAATCAATTATTCAAACTATTTAAACAATTAACTATTTTGCCATTTTCAATTAAAACAATATTGATTAAAATTCTTTTTGCATATTTTAGAATTTGATAAAACTTTGAATATAAAAAGTGTTCGAATTTGAATAACTAACCCAAAATCATATATTTACATCAAAGTTTAATACATTATTACATATCACCAACATCCCCATCTAGTGTTGGGGTTTCCTTCTGCACCGTAACCATGGAGTATCTTCTTTGTTTAAGAGGAGGGTTGGGTCAGTGTTCACTCTGAAGGGCGGAATTTCATCAAACTTGTTATAATCTTCTGACATATCTGTCTTGTCCTCCACTCCCACGATGATTCTTTTCCCTGAGAGAACAATGTGTCGCTTTGGCTCATCGTGTGATGTATTCGTTTTCTTATCTTTTCTCTTTCTCGGTTTTGTAGACATGTCCTTCACATAGAAAACCTGAGCGACATCGTTGGCTAGGACGAATGGTTCATCCATGTACGCAAGATTGTTGAGATCCACTGTTGTCATGCCGTACTTTTGGTCTACAACTACCCCGCCTCCTGTCAGCTTGACCCATTTGCACCGAAACAAAGGGACCTTAAAAGACGGTCCATAGTCAAGTTCCCATATCTCTTCAATGTAACCATAATATGTGTCCTTTGTCCCATTGTCGTGTAATGCATCAAAGCGGACACCACTGTTTTGATTGGTGCTCTTTTTATCTTGGGCGACCGTGTAAAATGTATTCCCATTTATCTCGTAACCCTGGAAAGTCAATATAGTTGAAGATGGTTTCTTGGCCAACATGGAGAGCTCATATCCAACAGTGGCGTTATTTATGAGAAGTGTTTGCAACCAACCACCAAAAGTCGCCATGTGCAACTTTGTAATCCAGGAGTTTGACTGCCCAGGGTTTTCCGAGCGTACAATATTCTTGTATCGCTCCATATACGGCTCCACCAACGTGGAATTTCATAAAACTGTGTAGTGTGCTTCACTCAAAGAATGTCCATCCATACAGTATGCTGATTTCATTCCTAGCGTGCCTTTTCCACTTAGTCTCCCCTCATGCCGCGATTGAGGAAGACCAATCGGGTTCAGGTCAGGAACAAAGTCAACACAAAACTCAATGACCTCCTCTGTTAGATAGCCCTTGGACATGCTTCCTTCTGGCCTAGCACGGTTATGAACGTATTTCTTTAAGACTCCCATGAACCTCTCAAAGGGGAACATATTGTGCAGAAATACTGGACCGAGAATGGTAATCTCTTCGACTAGGTGAACTAAGAGATGCGTCATAATATTGAAGAAGGACGGTGGGAACACCAACTCGAAGCTGACAAGACATTGAGCCACATCATTCTGTAACCGTTGTAGATCTTCTGGATTGATTACCTTCTGCGAAATTGCATTGAGGAATGCACATAGCTTCACAATCGGTACTCGAACATTTTCCGGTAGAATCCCCCTCAGTGCAACCGGAAGCAATTGCGTCATAAGCACGTGGCAGTCATGAGACTTTAGGTTTTGGAATTTTTTCTCGGCTATATTTATTATTCCCTTTATATTTGACGAGAATCCAGATGGGACCTTGATACTGCTCAGGCATTCAAAAAAGATTTCCTTCTCTTCTTTGGTAAGAGCGTAGCTCGCAGGACCCTTAGAATCCTCCGGATGCATGCCGTCTCTTCTTTTCATACGGTGCTGGTCCTCCCGTGCTTCTGGTGTATCTTTTGTCTTCCCATACAAGCCCAAGAATCCTAGTAGGTTCACGCAAACATTCTTCGTCACGTGCATCACGTCGATTGCAGAGCGGACCTCTAGGAATTTCCAATACTCAAGCTCCCAAAATATAGATTTCTTCTTCCACATGGGTGCATGTCCGCTAGCGTCATTCGGAACAGACAGACTGCCAGGACCCTTTCCAAAGATTACTTCTAAATCTTTGACCATATCAAATATATCATCACCAGTATGACGTTTAGGCTTGCCTCGGACTTCTGCCTCGCCCTGGAAATGCTTGCCTTTTTTCTTCAATTGATGTTTGGGCGAAAGAAATCGACGATGCCCGAGATACACCACCTTCTTACTTTTATCCAAATATATACTATCGATCTCACCTAAATAGTGCGTGCATGCATTGTATCCCTTGTTTGTCTGTCCTGAAAGGTTACTAAGAGCGGGCCAATCATTGATGGTCACGAACAGCAACGCTCGTAGATCAAATTCCTCTTGTTTGTACTCATCCCACACACGAACACCTTCAGTCTGCCACAGCTGTAAAAGTTCATCAACTAATGGCCTTAGATACACATCAATGTCATTGCCGGGTTGCTTCGGGCCTTGGATAAGCACTGGCATCATAATAAACTTTCGCTTCATGCATAACCAAGGAGGAAGGTTATATATACATAGAGTCACGGGCCAGGTGCTATGACTGCAGCTCTGCTCCCCAAAAGGATTCATGCCATCTGTACTTAGACCAAACCTCAGGTTGCGTGCGTCTTCCGTAAACTCCGGAAAATCTCTGTCGATTTTTCTCCACTGCGACCCATCAGCGGGGTGTCTCAACATCTCGTCACTCTTACGGTCTTCTTTGTGCCACCTCAACAACTTGGCATGCTCTTTGTTTCTGAACAAATGTTTCAACCGTGGTATTATAGGTGCATACCACATCACCTTGGCAGGAACCCTCTTCCTGGGGCGCTCGCCCTCAACATCACCAGGGTCATCTCGCCTGATCTTATACCGAAATGCACTGCACACCGGGCATGCATTCAAATTCTCATACTCACCGCGGTAGAGAATACAGTCATTAATGCATGCATGTATCTTCTGCACCTCCAATCCTAGAGGGCAGACAATCTTCTTTGCTTCATACGTACTGGCGGGCAATTCGTTATCCTTTGGAAGCATCTTCTTCATAATTTTCAGCAACTTCTCAAATCCCTTGTCAGATAAACCACTCTCTGCTTTCCATTGCAGCAATTCCAGCGTGCTTCCTAGCTTTTTCTGGCCATCTTCGCAATTTGGGTACAAATCCTTTTTGTGATCATCTAACATGCGTTCCAACTTCTCCCTCTCCTTTTCACTTTCATAGTCAATCTGTGCATCAACAATGACCTGACCAAGATCATCAGCGGGCATATCTGATGCCCGTTCTTCACCTTCTTCTTCTTCATTATCTTCCATTGCGGTATCGGTGGTTTCAGGGAACTCAGGATAGTTGTCATCATTCTCTTCTTCATCGTTGTCTTCCATCATAACCCCTCTCTCCCCATGCTTGGTCCAACAATTATAGCCGGACATGAAACCGAACCGGAACAGGTGGATGTGAAGGGTCTTTGTGGAGGGGTAATCCTTCTCATTTAGACAACCACCGCATGGACAACACATAAAACCATTCCGCTTGGTTGCCTCAGCCACCTTGAGAAAAGAATGCACGCCTTTAATGAAATCTCCAGAGCGTCGATCGGCGTACATCCATGCTCGGCTCATCTGCATTATATAAGTACATATCAAACGCAAATCAAATATACAATTTCTATTTCTATCTCTAATTTTAGTTTGATAAGTAAGAATAAGTTAACAAAACTTTAGCATTTCTATTTCTAATAAAATCTAACATAAATAAAATCTATATAGCATTTCTATTTTTACCTCTATCGGTATTTCTATCTCTATTTCTATCGGTATTTCTATTTTTCTATCTCTATCTCTATTTATATTTCTATGTTAGCTATGTCTACTTCTATTTTTATTTTTAATTCTAACATTTCTATTTCTAATAGCATTTCTATTTCTAATAAAATCTAACATGAATAAAATCTATATAGCATTTCTATTTTTACCTCTATCGGTATTTCTATCTCTATTTCTATTGGTATTTCTATTTTTCTATCTCTATCTCTATTTCTATTTCTATGTTAGCTATGTCTACTTCTATTTTTATTTTTAATTCTAACATTTCTATTTCTAATAGCATTTCTATTTCTAATAAAATCTAACATGAATAAAATCTATATAGCATTTCTATTTTTAACTCTATCGGTATTTCTATCTCTATTTCTATCGGTATTTCTATTTTTCTATCTCTATCTCTATTTCTATTTCTATGTTAGGTATGTCTACTTCTATTTTTATTTTTAATTCTAACATTTCTATTTCTAATAGCATTTTTATTTCTAATAAAATCTAACATGAATAAAATCTAATATGAATAAAATCTAACATGAATAAAATCTATAAAATCTAACATGAATAAAATCTAACATGAAAAAAATCACAAATCTCTCTACTTTTAGAGCATTAAATGAGCTAAATTACCAATGAAACACAAAAGCACAAAGTTTCTCACCTTTTAGTCCACTTAGATTCAAGTGGGGACATCAATTTGTGATAGAAAATGGTGGTCAAAGAGGATAAACTCGAGGTAGGTTTGTTGTATGAAGAACACTTGAGAGTGGAGAGGGGGAGTGGCTGGCTCGGGGAGGAAGAAGGGACTGTTTTATATAGGGAAGTCATTAGTTCCGGTTGGTATTACCAACCGGGACTAAAGGTCCGGTCTTTAGTCCCGGTTGGTGTTACCAGCCGGGACTAATGATCCTGGCAACGGCCGGATTGCGACCCAGAGCATTTAGTCCCGGTTCGTAATACGAACCGGGACTAGAGGTTCAAAACGAACCGGGACTGATGAAATCTCCGTTCCAGCGGCCGAAAAAGCGGTGGGGCCCTGGGCATCAGTCCCGGTTCAAAGAGCAACCGGGACTAATGCCCCAGGATATTAGCCCTGTTTTCTACTAGTGTATGTGCCTCTCCAAACCCGCGAGAATGCCCAATGTGGTGCATCTGACGCTCCTTGCATGTGGAGAGAGTGCTCCTGATGCCCGCATGATCAACATGTCTTCTGACTCGAACCATCTCCAAAACAATGCGCCAGGCTCCGATTCACCACCTCGTCGTACTCATACTCTCTGCCACTTCTCCAAGATCCACCCCACACGTGTCCCATGAACTGTCGCGTTCTACGCCCAAAAGGGTCCGTGCGGTGCATCCTTGTTGCCCTCCGCCTTCGACAGGCCAGGAGGCATCAGCCAGGGGAGCATGGACCGGGGATGGGTCGCTGGGGTTTTGAGGAGGGAGGGGGAGGGGTCCTCTAGAGCCTTTCGAGCGGGAGCGACACGTGAAGACAGATGATGTTGTGCCTCTTAGGAGAGCCAAATGCTACTACGTCTTGGATGCCACAAAAAATGCTAGTTCATGATAGGCCTGAGCGATCAAGGAAATTGCAAGATTGAAAAAAAAAATGCATGGACGATAGGAAAAAACACATTATACAATGCTATGCTCATTCCAATTCTATGTGCTTTCATTTGTGGTGAAGTTTGTTTGATTATGCCACATGAAAACAAAAAGATATCTCCCAAGAGAATACAATGGATGTTAAATTTCGTACGTAGAGATGATTCCTTAGGAATAATTCCTATAAGATTTCATTCTACAAATAAAAGAACTGACGAAAAATTCCTAAAGATTTTCAGTCCTCCAAAATTCGTACAAAAATCCTTGTACCAAAGAGGCCTAAACATGTGAGCCTCACCTTTTCTCCACAGAAAGAAATGTAAAACAAGAAAAATACAAGCTAGCCTCTCACACCAAAACGCAAAATACAAATGAAATGTCTATTCCGTATATGAACAGGTGAAACCCCAAAAAACGATATGAAAGAAGCTGAAAATCCGTCCTTTACACGTTGGCCATCATCATGACCATGAACTCGTCGAAGGAGAGGACGCCATCGCCGTCGAGGTCGAACCTGCAGATCATGGCCCGGCACTCCTCCAGCTCCATTTTCTCGGTCGACGACGACTCCAACAGCTTGCTCAGCATCCGCATCAGGCTCGCTGGTGTGATCCTGGCGCCCTCGTCGCGGTCCTCCGTCGCGTACATCGCGAATGCCTCCTTAAGGCACCGGCGCCTCACCTCGGCATCGTCGGCCTTGTCCCCGGCGACGCCGTCCGCTCTTTCGTGCGAGGCGGCGGCGCCTAGCCTGGAGAACTCCTCCTGGTCCAGCAGCCCGTCGCCGTCGGCGTCCACCGTGGCGAGGATCGCCGCGGCCTCCTCCTCGGACACATCCTCGCCCAGCGCCGCCGTCATGCTGCCGCGGAGCTCGGCGGCGGATATCTTGCCGTCGCCGTCCTTGTCGAAGGCGGCGAACACCGACGATGCCTGCACCACGATCTCGGCCAGCATGGGTGAAGTCTTGCTTGCTGCTCTAGCTTCTCTGTATAGACTGTAACCTCTTTGTTATGCGAATCGCTGACAATTTTGCGTGGCATGTGGGTGCTATATATACAGGTACAGCTTTGCACGGTAAAACTGTGATTAGGAAGCTTCCGTGACCGTGGCAACGCGTCAGCAACGCTATCTTAGTTCGATATGCGCGTAAAATAAATATTTTGTTTTAGTTTCGTGCGTGTGCTGTCATGCATCGTGCATCCTTCATTCCCCTGCATCAATTTAATTATCAGAGCGAGAAGTAAGGTTTAGTTTCTCTGCTATTCGAGGTCATTGTAACTTTATTTATGGGAAAACTGATCCTTTTTTGTTCTCTGAACTGTTGGCTGAACCTTGGCTTGTTGGTTGACACAGCAGCCGAAGTCATCCAAAAAAGACATGAATTAGAATTTTTAAAAAACTAGAAAACTAGTATTTGGGTTTATTCAGAAACATATTTTTTCTTTAAAAATACAGGGATCTGAAGGTAATTACAGGATAATTCAAAAAAAAAACATAAGAAAGATGTAGGAACACACATAAAATAGAGAAAATGACGATTGCACGAATGCTCTGAAATAATATGCGATTTCACCAAATTTCTAGATTTTACAGATAATTCCTACTTTTTTACATTTAATGGGTTTCATTTCTATTATCTTAATATTGGTTAACTTATTTGAGTACTATTTTTCCTTTTTTTAAATTGATATTTGGGTGGACTTGGATGCCACAAGCGTGAAATCAATGTTTATATGAGGTACATCTCTCGCTCCCGACAGTTCCCTCGACAACCTTATGTAATAATACTCTTTTGCCCTACTCCCTCACTCTCTAACTTTCGATAGGTTTTTAATTAGGATTTCATTGAGCCAAGAATTTCATTTGACAATTAAAATGGTAACATTTACATGTCTTTGCAAAAAGGAAAAATAGTTTGTCACCCGCAATGGCAGACCACCATGTCACAACACGCTAAGATCTTCGCTACTTTTTACATTGTACAACTCTAGGTCAACATTCAACCTCGCTGCTTTGCCCTCGATCTTCCAAAACTACTAGTATGGGTAGTCAGTGCCGGTTCACTGGTCAGCACTCCGGCACACCTCTCATCCTCCATCATTGTCCTTTACTGCCTCGTAAAAAAGTTTCTTTTCTATAAACTCACTATTGCACCACTCCCTCAGTTTGAGTTTATAAGCCAGTCTCGATTTTATGAGTCCAATTTTAGCCTTTACTTTAACTAAGAATATATAATTTTTATGACATAAAAACTATAACGTTGGATTCGTATTCAAAAAAGGTTTTCAGTGAGATCAAAATCATAGTCAAAGTTGGCCTAAAAAATTTGAGGACCCAAACAGGAGTATATGGCTATCTTCTTACGAACTTGGTCAAACATCAAATATTTGACTTAAGAAAAAATATATGCCATATAAACTGAAAATCAGAGAGTAATTAACAACACTATAAAACCCTAGCCTGAATAAGGACACAATGTCAAAGATCGTACCGAATGCATGAAATAATCAGTCAGCCAGAGGATATGCAGGAGATGAATATATATACGACCAGTTAAACGCCAGGTGATCCATCACTGGGATATACACAAATGGCATGCACGACATTGCCAGCGGCGGCGTGAACTGTGCCGATCTCTAAAAGAATCCCCTGTATTAGTCAATTGGTTGAGCACGTCAAGTTAAGAAAAGTAGCCAATTATTACTAATCGAAGGGGGTCAGATGCTAGCTCATGTTCCTCGCAAAGAAGAAATAACATGCTAGCGCACGAGAAAACGAAGGGCCTAGAAGAAATAGCCATACTTCAAGCTTTCAACTCTAGCTAGCTCACCAGGAAATGGTAAAGCTGCGTCTAGGTCAATGTCGGCACCGCCTGGCTACCTGATACGACATGCTGACGCCGACACGCGGCTAATTAAGCTGGACATGGCCACCTAGGTTGATCGATCTACAATCCCTTCCAAGTTCCGTCCTGGCAGCCGGGAGCCCTGGACCTGGAGGCGACACGAGATGGAACAAGAATCGATCGATTCATATTCATGTTCCTAGTCGTGCGTGCGCTTCCTAATTCCTCGCCATTCACGTTCAAGTCAAGGCCCCATGCCCGTAGGGTTTTTTTCAGGTGGCTTAGCTTTGCACTGGGGGGTCCTCTACACCGCTTAAAGCGGTGATATTAGGATACGCCGCACGCACCACACGCACGTCGAGTGACTGTGGGCCGCGGCTCAGTCACGCATTCTTCTTCCTCCCGACACCATGCTCGGCTCTCCTAGATCCGCCGCCGCCTCCAGCGATCTCCCCCCTTCCGGCAGCCTCCTCTTCTCCGGTGCCGGCGACCCTCACCCCCAAACCCTAAGACCCTAGCGCCCCCACCCCGAAACCCTAAGTTCCAGGGCTTGCTCCGCCGCCTCCACCGTGGCCAAGCCACAGCGTCGGCGGCTTCGTGGCGCGCGACATCCTGGCCTCTGTCTCCGGCGTCCCTCCATCGTCTCCATCACCGGCGTCGAGGAAGACGACCACCACCCGCACCCTGACCCTTGCCTCCTCGCTAAAAGGGCCTAGCCCACCATGACACGTATGCCACGAGGGGTGTGCGGCGCAAGCACGAAGCCCCACATTAAGTGGGGTATAGGATTTCCCCTTTGCAATATGGAAGTATTGGAGTGTATACCTAGGAATGGGCCCCCTACATTTTGGGGGCCCAGGGCGGCCGCCCTGCCTGCCTCCCTCTAGGCCAGCCCTGCCCATAATCTTCTAAAAAACTTATGGTGGAAAATATACCAATTTATTATTTCACTACTTAGTTACACCCATGAGACATAATCTTTAGTAAACACATACTATAGATAGCGGACATTTGGAGCTCGAGCTCCATGGAGCCCAAAATTGGAAGCTCCAAAATTCTAATTTAAATCTTTCAAAAAATTCTAAAAAATACCATAGTGTAGATAATGTGTATTCTAGTGTGTAATTTTTTAGAACAAAATATGTTGTATTTTAGGCTTAGCAAAAAAGACAAATCGAGATTTTATCATCTGTGAACAGTGATAAACAGTGCATAGTAAAGATGATTTTGTCTTTTTGTGTGATTTTGTTATTTTTACTGAGCCTAAAATACAACGTATTTTTTTCTAAAAATTTACATAATCATAGATTGCAACATTACCTACGTCATTTTATTTTATTTTCAAAAATTTCTGAGATGTTTATATTCGAATTTTTTGAACTTCAGAGAAGAAAAGAAAGGAGCGGGCTCCTTGGTGCCCGAGCTCCATTTCGAGTTTTTGCATACTATACAACTACATAATGTATAGTCGACTGATCATACATCAACTGTGTTCCCACAAATGCAAGCATGAAAATATTTGCTGAAATTTTCGGAAGGTGGTTCCACTATAGCCCATCTTTTCAAAGGGAGCCGAAAATCATATTTCCATGTTTCAAAAGGTCACACAAAATCATGCACATACATAATGGATACATGTACATGTGTATAAAGTTCGAAATTTGCTGGAGTTAGTTTTAATACTTGGAGTTATAGTAACTACACTAGAAAAGTAACTAAACAATGTAGAGGCAGGAAGAAGATTTGAGAGGTGTGCATGCGTATCTGATATTGGGCTCCCTCTCCTACACACACAATGTATGAAAAATATTTCTAAAAAATAGTAGAGTTCTTCCCATGATTTGTACACAATGTATGAATTTCTCCCCTTACTGTGTGAGCTTCGAACTTTAATTGGAATGACTAATCGTTTCTTCAGGGTAAGTAATCTCTACACGGTAGCCAGGGACCTCACCCGCAAGGTCTCCACCGACCACCACTCCACCAGATCAGATCTTTGATCCCAGCGCCCTCGCTCCGCCGTAACACGGTATCAGTTCGCGACTTAGCGCGTTATTCCTATTGTTTTCTAATTCCCTAATACTCAATCATCATTTTATCCACTCGTTATCTTGCCGATTTGAATATTCGGGGCCCCGATCGCAAAAATATCGCACCATTGTCTTCACGCACATCACCGGTTTAACCAATTTGTGATATATTGTATTACTATTCCCTGATGATGCATAGTCGGTATGATTCAACATTTGAAGAGGGTTGCACAAATTTGCACAAACTTTCGGTCATGATGATCATTCATCTGATGTGGAGGTATATGATCTTAGTTCTGAATTAAAGATGACAAGATTCACCTTGCCGTGCTATGGAGATTTTTGAGCATGTCAGGGAACTTGACTATTATCCTGATATCTATATTTCTTAGCACATTTTATATCTATATCCGCTAAAAGAAGCTTTTCAGAGTTAATTTTTTTGAAGAACTATTTGACGTCAACAATAACTTAACATAGGTTACATGGTTTGCCAACATATTTATTGATAAGAAACTATTATATGACATCGGCATCGACCACATCATAAGTGACTTTGCGTCAAGGAATGTTAGAAGAAACTAGTTGATTCCCCACGCGTTGCGGCGGGCATTAGAGATGATTCTCACGTATGCAAAAACATGAACAGTTTAAGAAAATTATATTGATTTTTTGAAAAATAAAATCAGGCCATAAATGTTAAACTATATAAACACTTATCTTTGTCTAATAGTCCTGATATAGTTTAACAATTGACCTTCTACACTTGTGCATCATTTGGGTGAAGGGACTCAAAAAAGTAAAGTTGAAATAGTTTGTAGATAGGAAACATATTTACACATATACAAATGTAGAAATAGTAAGCACATACCATCCAATACAATGTCCTGAGTCAATTTAAAAGTAGCAGTCCAACAAAAATAATCTATTTTGATCTCTGTCCCTCACATGTTCGCAGGCATCCAAGGTGCATCCATCCCTATTCACGAATCAGAACTAAATGAAAAGAAGTAAGAAAAGAGGCATTGTATCTCATATATGAAGAATATACCTTTTTGCGAAATGAAGAATACATTCTTATGTAGATTAATTATTAGCATATACATGGTACTCTGAATAGAAGAAAATGAAATTATCAACAACAACGTAGGTTTAGTAAATGCATCACCCAAAACTGAACACAAAAAGTGGCTAACACATTATAATAGATCTATCTTGTGGACCTAAAGTGGGATATGTCAACACAGAAGAAAATTGTGAAAGAGGGATTGTTGCATGAGAGATGGGGAATGTGTAAGATCGTTGAGTGATGGTTCAGAGAGGAAATTGATGACTCACGAATACACAGATTTTCACACCATCGTTGGCTCGCCAGCCATCTATTGCTCTCACATGTCATCACTCTGTAAGTTCTTCTCATCTGATCATGAAAGAAGAAACTTAACCATTGTGGTAATGATATTCCAAAAAACTTACATAAATCTAAGAAGGGACTTCTGAATCATATGCCACAATCAAACTCGAAATTCACTTGAGATAAGTCGTGAGTAATGAGTGCATAATTGCATGCTTCTAATTTCAAAGTGCATCAGAATGTCAGAATTAAGCAGAGACGCCGACTGCACTCAAGTCTAGGGTTTCTTCCATGTCCAAACTGATTGATGTTGCATTGCATGTAGAGCACACAGAGCAGAATGAGTGCCCCCAAATGCTGGGCACGGCCACGGTGTCGCGGATGTGCTGGAGAGCCGAGACATCAAGGAGCACGGCCTACCGCGCCTGCACGTGGCCGATCGCTTGAGTCGGGGTAAACAGGGTCACAGGGACGGCCTTCCATCGGATGATGACGCGACGATGGTCGAGCCCCTCCTCGCGATGTGGGAGCAGGCAACAGGCTAGGAGTGATACTGGAAGGCAAGCAACTACGACGGCGAGGGCAAGAGGAGGAGGTAAATCATCGACGGTGGTGATGGTATAGGCATGTATGGGATGATCGGATTAGGAGCTGCCCATCTCTAAAGCGGCCGGGGTACTTATCAGATCAGGAACCCATCAGTTTCATGCGCTATTATTATTCCCAGTGAATTCGTGGAAGAGGAAGGGAGTGCACCATGGCATAAATTAATGGAGAAGATGAAGCAAGCATTTGGTGGCTGCGCGGCTGCTCATGTGCGTGAGAGTAATAACATGACTGGGCAACGTTATGGGCTGAGATTGCAACCTGGATAGATAACTTACAGCCATAGATTTTCAATCACACGGATAGATATAATTAAGATGACGTGGCTGCACCAGATTCTAGCTTGCAAACATTAAATGCATCTTAGTGGGGATGAACTTTATAGATATTATAGATTATAGATTTGTAAGGTAATATGTATATATTTTTTTATATGCCTACTGGTTTTGGATTATTTTCAAGCATTATTGACAGCACATTTATTAAATATTATATTCATTTTTGTTGTTTTTTTAAACGAAGGCAAAAGCTTTGCTTTTTTCATTAATTGAGAAGAACATGCCCAATTAATTATCAGAAAACCGTACGAAAACCACACAAGGGATGCTTATATTGAGAGGCCCAAATTTTAGTCACACCCTGTACCCCAAAATCCCAGGACCGACACTGATTGGGTTGAATAAGTTAAGTAGAAATACAACGAGAGTACAAGATATTTTATATACCTAAGGAGAATTCATAAAATAAAATACTCCTCTGGCCCATAATACTTGTTGCTAGTATGGATGTAGCGACAAGTAATATGGATAGGAGGGAGTACAAAGGTTCTATTGTGCCCGAATCTTGATGCAAACCGCACTGCTACCAGTCTACCACGTCGCTAATCAGTCGGCCCGTTGAATCTCCTGGATGACGATTTCGAGCGCTCGATCATCGGCCACAAGGCCATTATGTGTCACGTTGGACAGCTTGACCAGCCTATAATCCTTCCACTTGGTCTCCACCGCCAGGGCGCTCGCCAGGTTCACCACTCCGTCGCCGTCTCCGGTGACCATGGCCGGCGTCCCATCGAAGTCATCCCCGGGGTACACAATCCTCTCCGTCGTCCCCACCCCGACCCCCACGATGTTTGTCACCGGCACCCCGGGAGGCGGCAGCTCCCCGCCGAGCAGCGGCAGCACGCGGGACTGGTATGGCCCGACGGCCTCGCCGAACCCGATGTCCGCAAGGTAGTCGGCCACGTCGCCGGCGGAGTAGTTCCTGTTCTTGGTGATCACCAGCGGCCGCGCGGTGCCGAAAACGGCCGGGCTGGGGCTGGGCAACAGCCAGAGGCTGGTCTGCTGGCTCCTCCCCGACGCCAGCAGCGCCCGCGCGTCGACGAAGGGCAGGCCGTAGTTGTTCCCGGAGACGAGCGTGAGCATGCCGAGGACGACGCCTCCCCAGGGAGCGGCGATGGGCACGAACCGCCTCACGAAACGCCGGCGCCAGGCCAGCGGCTGCCGGACGAGCAGCTGGTGCGTCAGCGGGCCGCCGGCGCTGTGGGTGACGATCGTCACGGGCCTGCCCCCGTTCAGCCGGCTTGCCCTCTCGACGAGGCCCTTGAGCGCTCGGAGGAAGGCGTCGCCGACCCTGGACGGGTGGCCCGCCGGCGGCACGAGGTACCGGAAGTCGTAGGGCGCGCCGAACATGGTCTCGCCGTCCACATACCCCATCTTCTCCAGCCGCTCCACGAACGCGTTCATGTAGGAGAAGTTCCTAAGCATTCGAGGAAAAATCGATAAATTTCATCTCTTTTGTATGTTTGGAATTGACATACACAGTTGAATTGAGCAATGAATTGAAACTTACTTGCGGTCTGGATCGGGAAAGCGGAAGGCTTGGGTGGAGCCGAAGAAGGGGACGCGCGTCTCGACGCCGGGGACGTTGGAGTAGTCGTCGGAGGCGGCGTCGTACACGCTGGTCATCTGCTCGGCGAAGCACGACACGTTGGCGGGGTCCTGGAGAGCGGAGTAGTCAAGGTAGAGGCGGAACCAGCCCTTCCCCTTGCGCTCGCCGCAGCGCGGCGAGGACGGCCGGTAGAGCTCGGTGAGCCGCGCGTCCAGCTCGTTGGTGGCGTAGCCGGGCACCAGCACGACGGGATGCAGCAGGTGCGGCTCTGCTGCTTCAGTTGAGCATGGCGCTGCTGCCACTACGACCAGCAGTAGTGGTAACTGGACAAGAAGCAACCGAATTGCCATGAATGAACTGATCAAGATTCAGACTTCTCTTTGCAGATTGTGACATGCATGCGTGTGGATCGTATTGGGGGCTGGTTGAAACGAGTTCGCATTTGTAGAGAATGTGTCCATGGATGAAAGTGTCTGGTGCAACCATTTCTAGTTCAACGATCGCACATCAGTCAGTCAATGAGAATATTGTTTACATTGTGCCTGTAAAGTCCAAAGGGTGGCGTCTGTGGACCGGGAGCTTTGCAATAATCGCTTCAACTAGGTTAAGATAATCACCGGTAGACTGGTAGTATAGTGAGACTTGATCGGAAGGTTTTGCCCCTGCTATTTTGCCCTTCAGTGGCGAAAACGAGGAAGTTAGGACCTCAGGGCGTCAGGATCCTCTCAACTACCGAACAAACCTGTTGGAGATTCGTGCTACACGTTTTTGCAAAAAAGTCCCTGCACTTTTCACTATTCAACCCACAGTCCTAAAGGCTGACAGTATAAAAGGGAATTCTGAGGAGAAACCCTAGCGCCCTACCATTCCACCCCCACCCACCCCGACGCCCTGGCGGCGCGCCTCCCACCACCCACCCCGCCTCCCACCCCCACCCACCCCGACGCCAACCCTACCGGGCGCCTCGAGCTCCACCAGCCGGCCGTCGGCCTCCTAGGAGAGGAGTCGGGCGTCGGCCTCCTCGAGATCTACCGAGATTTGTGGCCGGCGAGATTCACCCCGACGAGGTGGTCGGTCTCGAGCTCTGGCCAGATCCTGCCGCCCTGCTTCCTCGTCTTCCACCTGGAGATCCACCCCGCCGTCTCTCAGATCTCGACCCCGACTGCCGTGCCGCGTCCTTGCCTCGCCGCCGGGAGGGAGATCCACCCCGCCACCGGATCTGGGCCGGATCTCGAGCCTTAACCCCGAAGCTGCGCCGGATCTGCGCCGGATTTGTGGCCATTTTTCTGGATCTTTTTTGTTTGTTGGTGTATGAATCATGGATCTTTTCACATGTATCTGCTGGTGCCAAGTGGACGTGTAGCAGACGGTCCTTGTGCGTGGTGAATAACCAGCCCGTTTGGAACCCCAAGAGGAAGGTGTGATGAGTATAGCAGCTAGTTTTCCCTCAGTTAAGAAACCAAGGTTTATCGTTCTTGGAGAGGAGAGACAAACGACTGAAGGTGATGCTTGCTAGCTTGCGACAGCTTTGGACAATTTATATATGGCGCCTCGTCCAAGCTTTGCTTGCTAACTGCAATGCGGAACCTGCACACAACACAACCAAGTACTTCGTTCCCAACTTGCGATGAGGTTGTCAATCTCACCGGTTTGCTTGAAACAAAGGTTATAAGCGTATCGAGTGGAAAACAATAAAGTATGTGAGTAAAGTAAACAGGTGATAGCAATATGATGGAAATAGGACCGGGATCCACAGTTCACTAGTGGTGTCTCTCCATAAGATAAATAACACATGCTGGGTAAACAAATTACAGTTGGGCAATTGATAGAATAAAGATAAACGTGATATGTCAAGAAGATCACTATGAGATTTACTCTGGGCATTACTACAAAATACATAGACCGCCATCCAACTGCATCTATGACTAATAATCCACTTGTGGCGAATCAATCCGAGAACTCCACAAGTATTAAGTTGCGAACAACAGATAATTGCATTAAGCAAAGTGTGTAATGTAAACAAAGCATATGCCCTTGAGTATATGAATGTTGTTTTCTCCCTAGTAGCAACAGCACATCTCCAACCTTAGAGGTTTCTGTCACTCCCCCAGATTAAATAGAGGCATGAACCCACTATCGAGCATAAATACCCCCTCTTGGAGTCACTAGCAACTACTCGGCCAAGATAGCTACTAACAACGGAGAGCATGTAAGATCATAAACAACATAGAGATAACAAAAGATAATATTCAGTACAGCAACTTAATCATAAACACCAATATTCATCGGATCCCAACAAACCAAACATGTAGAATTACATAACGGTGATCTCAATCATGTAGGGCAGCTCATGAGATCTAAACATGAAGCACAGGGTGGAGGAGACAACCATCTAGCTACTGCTATGGACCCATAGTCCAAGGTAGACTACTCACTCATCGCTCCGGAGGCAAGCATGGCGATGAAGAAGACCTCCGGTGGCGATTCCCCTCTCCGGCAGGGTGCCGGGAAGAGCTTCTGGACCCTCCCGATCTTCGGGTCGACAGCGGCGGCGGATCACGATGTGTTCTAGAAAATTGATCGGGTACTTAGGTTTTTTCCGTCAGGGGGTCTTTATAGGCGAAGGGACGATGTCATAGGAGGGACCAGGCGGCCTCACGCCAGGCTCGCGCGGCCAGGCCCCTGGCCGCGCCGCCCTGGCATGTGGGGCCCTGGTGGCCCCCCCCTCCTACTCCTCTTCGGATCTCTGGAAGCTTCCGGGTAAAATAAGACTTCAGGAACTTGTTTCGTCCAATTCCGAGAATATTTCCTGTATATCACTTCTGAAACACAAAAATAGCAGAAAACAGGAAACTGACACTGTGGCAACTTGTTAATAGGTTAGTTTCGGAAAATGCATAAAAGTGTCACGAAGTGTAACGAAACAATAGGCAAATGGTGTAAAAACAAGCATGAGCATCAAAAATTATAGATACGTTGGAGACGTATCAAGCATCCCCAAGCTTAACTCCTGCTCGTCCTCGAGTAGGTAAGTGATAACAAAAGAATAATTTTTGAGGTGACATGCACCTACACAATCTTGATCATGTATGTAAGCATTTGTGAGCTGGGATCATAAGAACTTAAAATATGGGCATGAAGATATAATCTTGACAATAAGAACTTAGCAACCATGTTGTAAACATACAAATGAACTGATGTCTACGCACTTCTATTCTTGTAGACACTTGTTGGGCCTCCAAGTGCAGAGGTTTGTAGAACAGCAGCAAGTTTCCCTTAAGTGGATCACCCAAGGTTTATCGAACTCAGGGAGGTTAGAGGTCAAAGCTATCCCTCTCAAGCAACCCTGCAATTACGATATAGAAAGTCTCTTGTGTCCCCAACACACCCAATACACTTGTCAGATGTATAGGTGCACTAGTTTGGCGAAGAGATAGTGAAATACAAGCGGTAGTGATGATTATAAGTAGTAACTGTGGTATGAAATAAATATCGCTGCGAGCAAACATCTAACAAAACAGCAAGTAAACGGTGTGCAATGCTTGGAAACAAGGCCTAGGGATCATACTTTCACTAGTGGACACACTCCCAACAATATAACATGATTAAACAAATAAACAACTTCTCTCCAATATGGTACTCTGAATTACTCTCCTATTGAATAACACTAATCATTGTGTAGTGGCTACAGAAGCACCCCTTAAAGTTCATAAAGTACTTGACAAACACCACTCATAGAGACATCCAAATCAGATCACAATTCAAGATAGATATCATTGCAACTTAGACCAAGTACTAACACGGTGCACACACTGTCAACATTACACCATGAAAGGAGGAATAGATCACTCAATACTATCATAGTAATAATTACTCTCATAATCCACAAGAGATCACGATCATAGCCTAAACCAAGTACCACCACGATGCACGCACTGTCACCGTTACACCATGGCAGGAGGAATAGATTACTTTAATAACATCACTAGAGTACACTATAATAATTAAGCATAGGAGTAGCATAATATCTGAATAATAACATCTACTTGTTCAACATGATACAAAGCTCACGATCACATAAAGATCACATCATGGGAGAGAGATGTGAACCACATAGCTACCGGTAGAGCCCTCAGCCCCGGGGATGAGCTACTCCCTCCTCATCATAGGAGAGAGCAAGGTTGATGGAGATGGCGGTGAGGTCGATGGAGACGGCGGAGACGGCGATGGAGACCGATGGAGATGGCTCCGGGGGCACTTCCCCGTCCCGGCAGGGTGCCGGAACAGAGACTTCTGTCCCCCGAAATTCATCGGCGGTGGCGGCGGAGCTGCGGAACTCTTTCTGGAAAATTGCCGACTCCCTTAGGGTTTTCCGTCCCGAGGCTTTATATAGGCGAAGGGGCGTCGCGAGAGGGCAGCCAGGGGCTCCTCACACATGGGTGGCGCGGCCAGGCCCTGGGCCGCGCCACCCTAGTGTGAGGGTAGGCCCTGGCCCCTCTCCGGCTCTCTTTCGGATGTCTGGATGCTCCCGGGTAAAATAAGACTTCAGGAACTTGTTTCGTCCAATTCCGAGAATATTTCCTGTGTATCACCTGAAACACAAAAACAACAGAAAACAGGGAACTGGCAGTGTGGCAACTCGTTAATAGGTTAGTTCCGGAAAATGCATAAAAGTGCCACGAAGTGTAACGAAACAATAGGCAAATGGTGTAAAAACAAGCATGGAGCATAAAAAATTATAGATACGTTGGAGACATATCAGCATCCCCAAGCTTAACTCCTGCTCGTCCTCGAGTAGGTAAGTGATAACAAAAGAAATAATTTTTGAGGTGACATGCACCATCACAATCTTGATCATATATGTAAGCATTGGTGAGCTGGGATCAATAGAACTTAAAACATGGGCATGAAGATATAATCATGACAATAAGAACTTAGCAACCATGTTGTAAATATGCAAATGAACACAAACAAAAGATCATGATAATGAAACAATGAAAGGTCAAACGTGTGTTCAAATCATAAAGAAAAACATACAAATGGTTTTCAGCTTGTCCTTCAAAGAGAGCAAAACATAAATGCATAGGACACCTTCAAGTTTAAGAGGGCGACTAGATACAAATAATTTAAGAACAAGTGAAACCAACAATATGAATCAATCAATGAACTTTGGGACAATGCATATCAGACTAAGAATGACAACTATGCTCTCTTAATGGTGCATAAAGAAAGAAGGTGGTGACTCAACATAAAAGTAAAAGAAAGACCCTTCGCAGAGGGAAGCAGTGATTGCAAGTTTTATAACCTTCAAAAATTATGGTACTTACCGGCTTTGAGCTCTCATTGCCCCCATCATAAGCATCTTGAATGGTTAAAGTTAATGCGAGAACAATTATGATGCATATGCTTGACAAATCATAAGTTGAAAACCTCGTGCCCCGTGAATACGAGTACCCAAACCTCATGCTACTTTACTTAGAGTCCCAAGCAAGGCTCTTGTCATTGTAAGTATATGCATATCATTGAGAACCGCCAATGGAGTACCTCCGTGCCCGATGACATGGAACAAGCCCACACCAAAATGACAGGACAAGCAGATAATGAACACCTCGACATCTCTTTTATTTGCCTTTTGTTTAGCTTTTTATTATGAGATGCGTCGTCGAATGTTCACCATGGGTATGCTGCAAATTTTCACCATGAATTATGCATGGCTTAGATTGGCGGCCCGGCGTTTCCCTAACACATATACAAACTCCATGATCCCTACAAGATTCCCAATTCATTTCACACCGCGGGCATCCATAAACAAAAGATCACGATATCAACTCAAATAAGAAGTGCAATGTTGAAAGCTTGCCCCATGACAGCATGGATGGGCTAGAATCCAACTTACAACTTGCAAGCATAACAACTCAACATAAGAGACCACAATGTCAAATTTTTAAGAACAGGAAAAAGTAAAGTGTGCCTTCCAGTTCGTGAGAGCTTTACTAACCGAATTTCGCATAACACTTGTAAGAGTTTAATTAAAAGAGAAAATAAAAGCAAGTCAAATTTACTTGGAATAGCAAATTGCTAGTAGGTATGTATGGTGGACACTTTGGAAAACTTTGGCTTTTAGGAGTTGGATGCACGAGTAGAGCTCATACTCAGTACAAGGCGAGGGCTAGCAAAAGACTGGGAGCGACCAACTAAGAGAGCAATAATGGCCATAATCATGCAAAGCGACAAAGCGACATTAAAAGAAGCATACGATGGCATCAAAAGTCAAAAACTAAATGATCATGAAGGCTATTGGCGACTTTGTAAGAGTCTAACATGTGTGAGAATGCGCCAAGTCAACGCAAATAAAGCATCAAGGAGAAAACCAAAATAATGCTTCCATACAATAAAAACAACGCATGATTTTTTTCAAAGGCTCATTAAGCAATCTCAGTTATTTGAGACAAGTCATGCTACAGCAAAAACCACTAAGCATACTATCAAAAAGACATCAAGCATGACATGAAAAAGCCTAAGCCGCAGTCTACACAAGCTCCTTCTTGTACCACTATTTTGCACAAAGCTTTTTCTCTTTTCCAACACCATTTGAAACTTTTATAAACACCTCTTTTGATGAAAACCAATAAAGATCAGAGGCAAAAATATACCTTGATGAAAAGATAAAATAATATCTGAACAAAAACCAAGGCGAAAATGAAAACCAAAAGCAGTAGCAGAAAAAGAGAACACTCATTGAAATGATAAGAGTGAAAAATGGAGTGTTCTTGGCAAATGAAAAGCGAGTTCATCTCCTCCAAAAGAAACATGATGTGATCAAACCATTTATTGCAGCAAACAAAACTAAACCAACTAAGAAAACTAAAACAACTGACGCTCCAAGAAAAACATATAGTGCATGAAGCAATAAAAATATAGTGTCTTGAAAGGTGACCTGATTTTTGCCGATGAAGAAGGGGTGCCTCGGGGGCATCCCCAAGCTTTGAAGCTTGTACTTCTTGGATATTTCTTGGGGTGGAATGGGCATCCCCAAGCTTGAGCTTTTGTCCATTCTTCAACTCATCTCATCATTCTCCAATCCCTACACTTGAAAACTTCCTTCATACAAAACTAAACACAATTCTATTAGCAACATTAGTTTAAGCATAACATATAATCAACATCTTTTTGCTTCAGGTTTCAACCCAAAACCACCACATATAAAGTATACACTACTGTAGCAACTTCCCCAAAAGTTCTATGATAAAAAAGAACTCAAAAGAAAGCGATAAAGTGGCAAACACAAATATTGGCAGAAATCTGTCAAAACTGAACAGCTGACAAAGGTCGAATTTGTTAGGGGTTTTCTGTTGCTCAAATCAAAAAGTGTTCAACTAAGAAAAGTTTGGATATAACCTGGGGCATATGCACAAGAAATAGCAGGTCCAAAAGATATACAGAGAATTTATACGAATTTTTACGGTGCAGCACCGGAAACTGTTTCAGACAGCAACATCCCCAAATCTTACCTCACTCAAATTAGAGGCTTCTCTTGGCACAACAACGAAATAAAAAGGATAAGGAGCGGTTATTACAGTAGTAATAACTTCCAAGACTCAAATAAAAGAAAAAGTACTGAAAATAAAACATTGGGTTATCTCCCAAGAGTGCTTTTCTTTAACGCCTTTGAGCTAGGCGCAGAAAATTGCAAAGATGCTCATGTGGGCGCCATATAAAAGTTTGAGGCAAAGGCGCCATATAAAAACTTGAAGCAATAGAGAGCATCAAAAAGCAAGTATGGAACACATTTAAATCTAAACCACTTCCTATGAAAAATAGTCTTGTAAAGAGACAAGTCATGAAAGTGCAAAGCAAAAAGCATAGGAAGGCAAAACAAGTACAACTTCAAGAATTGCAACATAAAGAGGGGAAACTCAATATTGTTGAGATCCATCAAACCATGTTTCCCTCTCTCATAGTAACTTTCAGTAGCATCATGAATAGAACTAACAATATAACTATCACATAAAGCATCCCTATCATGAGCCACATGCATAAAAGAATTAATACTCACCATAGGAACAATAGTAGTAGGAGCAAATTCAATAGAATAATTATTCTCATCACCATAATCATCATAAATAGGAGGCATATTGTAATCATAACTAATTTTATCCTCAATAGTAGGTGAACTGAAAATATTATACTCATCATCATAGCCATCATAAACTAGAGGTTTAGTATCATCACAAGCTAGAGAACAACTATTTCGCAAAGCATATTCTTCAAACATATCATCATAAGAAGGAACATGGATAGCACTAATGGTACAACAATTATTAACCTTAGAATTGGTACCAAAAAGATTTTCAATATCAAAAGTAGAGTGCTTTTCCCAATCATGATAACTAACATAGGTAACAGGCATAGGAACATCATCCCAACCAGAATTATCATAATCTATAGCAGGATCATAACGCTTAGGGGAAGATACCGTGTCCTCTCGCCTCTTACTCCTCTTCTTCTTCTTCTTCTTCTTACTCTCTCCTTTAGGAGGGAGAGACTTGAAGGGCATCTTCTCCACATATTCTCTAGGAGGGAAAGGCATCTTCTCCACATAATCTGGTTTACTGACAGGAACAACAGAAGAAACTTTGGAGGATTCCTCCTCTCTATTAATAAGATCGAAACATCTATTAGTCCTATCATAGCTTGGCAAAACATCATGTTTAATAAGATCTTGTAAGTAAGTATTTGCGAGGCAATCTTTAGCACAATAGAGATGACAACCACGAAGGGTGCTATTAAGATCAACATCATTCATGTCTACCAAAGCAATCTTTCTAGATATCTCTTCACA
>QXEO01001892.1:0-17719 GCA_007115705.1 Dactylis glomerata | reverse complement strand
GGTGCTGCGGAACTATTCTGGGAAAAATGCCTATTCCCCTAGGGTTTTCCGTCCTGAGGCTTTATATAGGTGAAGGGGCGTCGTCAGGGGGCTGCCAGGGCGCCCTCACACGTAGGGGGCGCGGCCAGGGGCCAGGCCGCGCCCTATTGTGTGGGGCCCTTGTGGCCCCACTCCGTCTCCTCTTGGTTCTCTGGAAGCTTCGGTGAATTTCTGGACGTTCGGCTTTTGTTTCGTCCAATTCCGAGAATATTTCCTGTGTAGCTTTTCTGAAACACAAAAACAGAAAACAGGGAACTGACACTGTGGCATCTTGTCAATAGGTTAGTTCCGGAAATCGCATAAAAACGCCACGAAGTGTAATGAAACACAAGGCAAATGGTGTAAAAACAAGCATGGAGCATCAAAAATTATAAATACGTTCGAGACGTATCAGCATCCCCAAGCTTAACTCCTGCTCTTCCTCGAGTAGGTAAGTGATAACAAAAGAAATAATTTTAGAGGTGACATGCACCATCACAACTTTGATCATATAGGTAAAGCATTGAGTGCTGAGATCAAAGAACTTAAAACATGGGCATGAAAGACATAATCTTGATAATAGAACTTAGCAACCATGTTATAACATGAAAAGAAACACAAACAAAAGATCATGAATAATGAAACAATGAAAGTCAAACGTGTGTTCAAATCATATGGAAAACATAGTAAATGGGTTTCAGCTTGTCCCTCATGGAATAGCAAACATAAATGCATAGGACACCTTCAAGTTTAAGAGGGCGAACTAGATACAAATACTTTAGGAACAAGTGAAACCATAGTCAGAATGGCAACTATGCTCTCTTACACGGTGCATAAAGGTAGAAGGTGGAGACTCAACATAAAAGTAAAAGAAAGGCCCTTCGCAGAGGGAAGCAGTGATTAAACATGTGCTAGAGCTTTTCATTTGTAAACAGAGAGATAAAAATTGGTTTTGAGAGGTGGTTGTCTTTGTCAACGACTGGCAATGGGGTTCTTACTACTTTCCATACAAAAATGAAGCAAGTTTTTGAGAGAGAGATTGGCACTTTTGTGCTCTTTTATAAGCTTGGCACTCCTCCCCATCTTTTTTCCTTCACAAACCATGGCTAACCGATTCCATCGGGTGCCCACCAACCATTCACATCCATGGAGGAGTGCCCTTTTTCTTTCTTTTTTTCTTTCTTTTTTCTTTTTGGAATAAACAATATGGAGATAGCAAATCCGACCACTACGTCCCCATGAGCTGAAAACAGTGTCACAAACGAGAAGTGTTTTGAAGGTTTTTTTGAAAGGTAGCACATGAAAATTTACTTGGAATGGCTTCAAATACCATGCCATAGGAATTTATAGTGGACACAATGGTAAACTTGGTTTTTTTGGGAGTTGGATGCACGAGTAGAGCTCATACTCAGTACAAATGAGGGCTAGCAAAAGACTGGGAGCGACCAACTAAGAGAGCAATAATGGCCATAATCATGCAGAGCGACAAAGCGACATTAAAAGAAGCATAAGATGGCATCAAAAGTCAAAACTAAATGATCATAGAGGCAATGGCGACTTTGTATGAGTCAAACATGTGTGAGCATGCGCCAAGTCAACCCAAATAAAGCATCAAAGGAGAAAACCAAAATAATGCTTCCAAATAATTAAAACAACGCATGATTTTTTCAAAGGCTCATTAAGCAATCTAAGTCATTTGAGACAAGTCATGCTACAGAAAAACCACTAAGCATACTATCAAAAAGATATCAAGCACGACATGCAAAAGCCTAGGCCGCAGTCTACACAAGCTCCTTCTTGTACCACTTTTTTGCATAAAGCTTTTTCTCTTTTCCAACACCATTCAAACTTTTTATAACCAACTCTTTTGATGAAAACCGATATAGACCAGTGGTCAAAATACACCTTGATGCAAAGATAAAATAAGATCTAAACAAAATCAAGGCGAAAAACAAAGGCTAAACGCAGTAGCAGAAAAAGAGAACACACGTTGAACGAAAAGAGTGAAAACTAGAGTGTTCTTGGCAATGAAAAATGGAGTTCATCTCCCTCCAAAATAACATGATGTGATCAAACCATCTATTGCAGCAAGCAAAACAAAAGAAAATTAAAAAGCAAAAACAACTGACGCTCCAAGAAAAACGCATAATGCATGAAGCAATAAAAATACAGTGTGTTGAAAGGTGACCTGATTTTTGCCGATGAAGAAGGAGGTGCCTCAGGGGCATCCCCAAGCTTTGACGCTTGTACTTCTTGGATATTTCTTGGGGTGACATGGGCATCCCCAAGCTTGAGCTTTTGTCCATTCTTCATCTCATCTCATCATTCTCCAATCCCTACACTTGAAAACTTCCTTCATACAAAACTAAGCACAATTCTATTAGCAACATTAGCATAAACATAATAATGAATCAACCCTTTTATCTTCAGGTTTCAACACAAAACCACCACATATAAAGCATATACTACTGTAGCAACTTCGCCAAAAGTTTCGTGATCAAAAGAACTAAAAAAGAAAGCGATAAAGCGGCAAACACAAATATTGGCAGAAATCTGTCAAAACAGAACATCTGATAAAGGCCGATTTTTTAAGGGGTCTTCTGTTGCTCAAATCAAAAAGTGTTCAACTAATGAAAGTTTGGATATAACCTAGGCATATGCACAAGAAATCGCAGGTCCAAAAGATATACAGAGAATTTTCACGAATTTTTACGGTGCAGCACCAAAAACTGTTTCAGGACTGCAACATCCCCAAATCTTACCTCACTCAAATTAGAGGCTTCTCTTGGCACAACAACGAAATAAAAAGGATAAGGAGCGGTTATTACAGTAGTAATAACTTCCAAGACTCAAATAAAAGAAAAATTACTGGAAATAAAACATTGGGTTATCTCCCAAGAGTGCTTTTCTTTAACCCCTTTGAGCTAGTCGCAGTAATTTGCAAAGATGCTCATGTAGGCGCCATATAAGAGCTTGAGGCAAAGGCGCCATATAGGAACTTAAAGCAATAGAGAGCATCAAAAAGCAAATGTGAAAGACATTTAAATCTGAACCACTTCCTATGAAAAATAATCTTGTAAAGAGACAAGTCATGAAAGCGCAAAGCAAAAAGCATAGGAAGGCAAAACAAGTACAACTTCAAGAGTTGCAACATAAAGAGGGGAAACTAAATATTGTTGAGGTCCATAAAACTATGTTTCCCTCTCTCATAATAACTTTCAGTAGCATCATGAATAGAACTAACAATATAACTATCACATAAAGCATCCCTATCATGAGCCACATGCATAAAAGAATTAATACTCCCCACATGAACAATAGTAGTAGGAGCAGATTCAACAGAATAATTATTCTCATCACCATAATCATCAAAAACAGGAGGCATATTGTAATCATAACTAATTTTCTCCTCAAAAGTAGGTGAACTGAAAATATTATACCCATCATCATAACCATCATAAACTAGAGGTTTAGTACCATCACAAGCTAGAGAACAGCTATTTCGCAAAGCATATTCATCAAACATATCATCATAAGAAGGAACATGGATAGTACTAATGGTACAACAATTATTAACCTTAGAATTTATACCAAAAAGATTTTCAATATCAAAAGAAGAGTGCTTTTCCCAATCATGATCACTAACATAGGTAACATGCATGAGAACATCATCCCAATCAGAATTATCATAATCTATAGCAGGATCATAACGCTTAGAGGAAGATACCATGTCCTCTCGCCTCTTACTCCTCTTCTTCTTCTTCATACTCTTCTTACTCTCTCCTTTAGGAGGGAGAGACTTGAAGGGCATCTTCTCCACATATCCTTTAGAAGGGAAAGGCATCTTCTCCACATAATCTGGTTTGCTGACAGAAACAACAGAAGAAACTTTGGAGGATTCCTCCTCTCTATTAATAAGATTGAAACATCTATTAGTCATGTCATAGCTTGGCAAAACATCATGTTTTATAAGATCTTGTAAGTAAGTATTTGTGAGGCAATCTTTAACACAATAGAGATGACAACCACGAAGGATGCTATTAATATCAACATCTCTCATATCAACCAAAGAAATCTTTCTAGATATCTCTTCACAATTCAAAAATAAAGTAAGCTCATCATGCTGATTGAAAGTAATCTTATCATCACAATACAAATCTGCGGTACTCGTTCGATTAATTGGGCATTGAAAATTAAAGTGACCCATTTTACCGCAAAGTTCACAAAGAAAAGGATAAAGTTCACAAACCTTTTCACCAAGCTCATCTAGATCCCTGAGCCACGTATTGGTTTCTTCATTCCCGTGGGTGATGCAATAATCTTCCTTGTTGTGACTCTGTTCACAAGGTCTATGTACTCCACAAAAATTAACATGTTTATAAGAAATAGGACTTTTAGAAGTTTGAGCATGTTTATTGCAATCATCAATAACAATATCACTTTATACGCAAGTGTCCTTTAGGAACATTCATATGGGAAGCAAAGGCTTTAAAGCAATCAACCATAATTTGAGGATCAAGACCATATTTAGCACTAAGTTCTTGAAAATTAGCAGTTTCAACGAAAGACTTAATGCAATCAAACTCGTAATTCATACCTGATCCTTTACCTTTGTCGCTATCCCAACCTTCAATATTGTTTTGAATTGTTTCAAGCAGATCCCACTTGGTGTCAACATCCTTGCTTGTGAACGACCCATCAAAGCATGCATCTAGATAGTCTTTGTAAAATCCTGAAAACCTTGCATAAAAATTATTAATAAAAATATTACGGGGAAGATCATGAATAGGACATTTGTGCATTAGTAACTTTAATCTTCCCCACGCTTGAGCAATGCTTTCTCCCTCATGCGGATGAAAATTATAAATGTAATTCCTATCTTTATAAACCTGACTAGAAGGATAGAATTTAGAATAAAAGAGAGGTACAATTTCCTCCCAGTCAATAGATCGGCCATCCTTCAATGTTTTATACCATTCCTCAGCTCTGCCTTTCAGTGATAAAGAGAATAGCTTCTTCTTAACTTGGTTCATTGAAATACCTGCACACTGGAACAACTCGCATAATTCATGTATAAAAAGCAAATGATCACCAGGATGGACAGTTCCATCTCCTAAATAGCAGTTATCCATAGCACGTTCAACAATCTTCGTAGGTATTTTAAAAGGATGAGGAGCACAAGCATCATTAGAAACATCACATATGGGAGATAAAAATATTATCAGAACAAACTTTCTCCAATAAAGCTGGGGAACTAAAAATATCATGCTTAACAAAACCAGCTTCCCCAAGCTTAGACTTTTCTATAGCATTAGCAATAACGGGATTCAAAGCATTCGTACTAATAACATTGCTATGCGAAATAAGCTCCAAAGTTTTTTCAATTTTCTCTTCAAATCTAAACTCAAGAAAAAGACTAAAGAACTCTTTACTTTCCATTAAGCCTAACTAGTGAAAATAAAAACAAGAAACAAAAAGATATAATTGCAGAATCTAAAGAAAATAACTCCGAGCACTCACCAGCAACTAAAAGACTTATTAACCAAAGAATGTGAGTACCTTTTACCTTACCTCCCCGGCAACGGCGCCAGAAAAGAGCTTAATATCTACGCACGCGTCTGTTCTTGTAGACAATGTTGGGCCTCCAAGTGCAGAGGTTTGTAGAGCAGCAACAAGTTTCCCTTAAGTGGATCACCCAAGGTTTATCGAACTCGGGGAGGAAGAGGTCAAAGCTATCCCTCTCAAGCAACCCTGCAATTACGATACAGAAAGTCTCTTGTGTCCCCAACACACCCAATACACTTGTCAGATGTATAGGTGCACTAGTTCGGCGAAGAGATAGTGAAATACAAGTAGTTGTGATGATTATAAGTAGTAAACGCAATCTGAAATAAAAATGGCAGCAAGCAAACATGTAACAAAATAGTAAGTAAACGGTGTGCAATGCTTAGAAAAAAGGCCTAGGGATCATACTTTCACTAGTGGACACACTCCCAACAAATATAACATAATTGAACCAATAGATACTATCATCCATATGTAACTCAAAACAATTCTCCAATGGAAAACGAACATTAATCATGCGTAGGGCTACGAAGCACTCCTCAAAGTCTGTATGTACCCAAACTAGATTGTCCCATACTATCACCATGAACGCACTAGATGGTTCCAACAAACACCAACAATTCATAGAGACATTAACCAAAAAGATACACATGATGCACACACTAGTCACCTTTACACCATGATACGAGGTATCTCCGGAGAGTATAATAATAAAGCATAGGAGTAGCATAATATCTGAATAATAACATCTACCAATTCAACTAGATACAAAGCTCACGATCACATAAAGATCACATCATGGGAGAGAGAGGTGAACCACATAGCTACCGGTAGAGCCCTCAGCCCCGGGGGAGAACTACTCCCTCCTCATCATAGGAGACAGCAAGGTTGATGGAGATGGCGGTGAGGTCGATGGAGACGGCGGAGACGGCGATGGAGACCGATGGAGATGGCTCCGGGGGCACTTCCCCGTCCCGGCAGGGTGTCGGAACAGAGACTTATGTCCCCCAAAATTTGTCTTCGACGGCGGCGGCGCTGTGGAACTGTTTTAGGAAAAACGCCGATTCCCCTAGGGTTTTCCATCGCGAGGCTTTATATAGGCGAAGGGGCATCGTCAGGGGGCTGCCAGGGCGCCCTCACACGTAGGGGGCGCGGCCAGGGGCCAGGCCGCGCCGCCCTATTATGTGGGGCCCTCGTGGCCCCACTCCGTCTCCTCTTCGGTTCTCTGGAAGCTTCAGTGAATTTCTGGATGTTCGGCTTTTGTTTCGTCCAATTCCGAGAATATTTCCTGTGTAGCTTTTCTGAAACACAAAAATAGCAGAAAACAGGGAACTGGCACTGTGGCATCTTGTCAATAGGTTAGTTCCGGAAATCGCATAAAAACGCCACGAAGTGTAACGAAACACAAGGCAAATGGTGTAAAAACAAGCATGGAGCATCAAAAATTATAGATACATTCGAGACGTATCACACAACCAAGTACTTTTCTTCCAACTTACGATGAGATTGTCAATCTCACCGGTTTGCTGTAAACAAAGGATTGAGCGTATCGAGTGGAAAACAATAGTAGTATGCAAGAAAGTAAATAGTGCAAGTAAAAGTAAACAGTAATAGCAATGTAAAGGAAATTGGACCGGGGTTCACAGTTCACTAGTGGTGTCTCTCCATAAGATAAATAACAGCATGCTCGGTAAACAAATTACAGTTGGGCAATTGATAGAATAAAGATAACGTGCATATGTCATGAGGATCACTATGAGATTTACTCTGGGCATTACAACAAAATACATAGACTGCCATCCAACTGCATCTATGACTAATAATCCACTCGCGAGGATATCGTCCGAACACCCCTCGAGTATTAAGTTGCGAACAACAGATAACTGCATTAAGCAAAGTGTGTAATGTAAACAAAACGAATGTCCTTGGACACAAGAATGTTGTTTTCTCCCTAGTGGCAACAGCACATCTACAACCTTAGAGGTTTCTGTCACTCCCCCAGATTAAATAGAGGCATTAACCCAACTATCGAGCATAAATATCCCCTCTTGGAGTCACTAGTATCTACTTGGCCAAGATAGCTACTAACAACGAAGAGCATGCAAGATCATAAACAACATAGAGATAACATAAGATAATATTCAGCACATCAACTTAACATAACACCAATATTCATCGGATCCCAACAAACACAACATGTAGAATTACATAAAGATGATCTCGATCATGTAAGGCAGCTCACGAGATTCTAAACATGAAGCACATGGTGGAGAAGACAACCATCTAGCTACTGCTATGGGCCCATAGTCCAAGGTAGACTACTCACTCATCGCGCCGGAGGCAAGCATGGCGATGAAGAAAACCTCCGGTGGCGATTCCCCTCTCCGGCAGGGTGCCGGGAAGAGCTTCTGGACCCTCCCGATCTCGGGTCGACGACGGCGGCGGATCGCGATGTGTTTTTGAAAAATTGATTGGGTGTTTAGGTTTTTCCCATCGGGGGGTCTTTATAGGTGAAGGGGCAGCGTCAGAGGTGGACCAGGGTGGCCTCACCCATAGGGGGTGCGAGCCAGGGGCAGGCCGCGCCGCCCTATGGTGTGGCCAGCCCGTGGCCCCCCCCCTCCGTCTCCTCTTCGGACTTTTGGAAGCTTCAGTAAATATTAGGAGGTTCGGCTTTTGTTTCGTCCAATTCCGAGAATATTTCCTGTGTAACTTTTCTGAAACACAAAACAGCAGAAAACAGGGAACTGGCACTGTGGCATCTTGTTAATAGGTTAGTTCCAGAAAATGCATAAAAACGCCACGAAGTGTAACATAACACTAAGCAAATGGTGTAAGAACAAGCATGGAGCATCAAAAATTATAGATACGTTTGAGATGTATTAGGGAGATCGTCGCCATCGTCATCACCATCGTGCTGGACTTCATCGAGATCATCATCATCTTCATCATCATCATCACCAGCACCTCCATCTCCACCATCACCACGCCATCCCGCTGTAATATCTTGGGTTGAATCTTGTCTAATTCTTAGGGGAAACTTTCCTGGTGTTGATTACTCTTGTAGTTGATGCTATTGAGTGGAACTGTTGAATTAAGGTTTATGTTCAGATTTTTATTTACCATTATTTCACCTCTGGTCATGATCCATATGATGTCTTGTGAGTAGTTCATTTAGTTCTTGAGGACATGGGAGAAGTCCAGATGTTAGTAGTGAAACTATGTTGAGTAATATTTAATGGTTTGATATTTATATATTATGGTGCTATTCTACTAGTGGTGTCATGTGAACGTCGACTACATGATACTTCACCTTTATGGGCCGAGTAGAATGCATTGTGTATTTGGCTACTAATTGTGGGGTTGCCGGAGCGACAGAAACCTAAACCCCCGTTAGGAAACCATTGCACCAGGGAGCGTAGGATCTCAGAGTTTAAGGCTGTGGTTAGATTTATCTTGATTACTTTCTTGTATTTGCGGATGCTTGCAAGGGGTATAATCACAAGTGTGTATTAGTCCTAGTAAGGGTAGTGCGCTAGCACAGGTTCACCCCCATAAAACTTATCAAACCAATGAAGATTATTTAGCAGCATGAAGCGAAAGCTCTCGACAGAAACTCCCATGTGTCCTCAAGAACGTTTAGTAATCATAAGTTACACAACCGGCTTGTCCTTTGCTCTAGAAAGGATTGTGCCACTTGTAGCAATTACTATTATTGTCTTTTATTTACTCGTACTTTATTTACTTGCATTACCAAATACCCCTAAAAACCTGTTTGCTAGTATTTATAGTGAATCCTTAATCAAAACCGCTTGTCAACACCTTCTGCTCCTCGTTGGGTTCGACACTCTTATTTATCGAAAGTACTATGATACACCCCCTATACTTGTGGGTCATCAAGACTATTTTCTAGCGCCATTGCCGGGGAGTGAAGCGCTATTGAAGAGTGGAATTGGTAAAGGTAACTTTCGCTGTGAGTATTGTTTTTATTTCTGTCTTTTATTTTATTTTGCCATGGAGAATTCTCCATTTGGTTCCCTATTTGGGAACACTACTGCTACAATTACGATAGTAGATTAACCACCGCCTGCTCAATTAGATCCTTTTAAAATACCTATGAAAATTGTTGAACATGTTATGAATAACTGCTATTCAGGAGATGGAACTGTCCATCCGGGTGATCATTTACTCTTTATACATGAATTATGCAAGATGTTTAAGTGTGCAGGTATTTCATCAACCCAGGTTAAGAGAAAGCTATTCTCTTTATCACTAAAGGGCAGAGCTACGGAATGGTATAGGCTGCTGAAGGATGGTCCATCTATTGGCTGGGAGGAAATTGTACCTCTCTTTTATTCCAAATTCTATCCTGCAAGTGAGATTCATAAAGATCGGAATCAAATATATAATTTTTGGCCTCATGATGGAGAGAGTATTGCCCAAGCGTGGGGGAGATTGAAGTCACTAATGCTCAAATGCCCCATTCATGAGCTCCCCAGTAATATTGTTATTAATAACTTTTATGCAAGGCTTACTCTTCATGACAAGGATTTATTGGATGCTTCTTGCTCTGGATCATTTACACACATGAAAGAAGAAGCTAAATGGGATCTTCTTGACCGTATTCAAGAAAATACTGAAGGATGGGAGAACGACAAAGGTAGAAACTCAGGTATAAATTATGATTATGAATGCATTAAAGCTTTTATGGGAACCGATGACTTTCATAATGTTAGTGTTGTTTATGGTCTTGATTCTCAAATACTTGCTAACTATTTTAAGGCCTTTGCCTCTTTTCTTGATGTTCCAAAGAAGGATTGGAACAAGTACCATGCGCCTTATAAAGATACTGTTAGTTGTGTTCCTGCTAGAACTACTGAAGTTTGTACTATTGATCGCATTTTGCCTGAGCCTTATTTTGAGAAAGCGCCTTTCCCTACTAAGGTAAAGGAGCATTCTACTTTAATTAGTGTGCTTAATAAAAGTGCAAGGAAAGCTTTAAAACCTGATGAGCAAATAACTGTTAAGTCTCCTGTAGCAATAGTGAAGGACCTTGTTACTAAAAACGTAGAAGATGGACATATTATCTTTTGTGAAGATGCTGCTAACATTGTTTCACATCCTAGTAGACCTAGGAAAACAAGTGTTCCTGTGCTTTCTGTCAGGATTGGTGATCATTGCTATTATGGCTTATGCGACATTGGTGCAAGTTCAAGTGCTATTCCTTACGAGCTTTATAAAGAAATCATGCATGAAATTGGTCCTTGTGAACTTGAAGAAATTGATATGGTTATTCAGCTTGCTAATAGAGAAACTATCTCTCCAATTGGTATTGTTAGAGATGTAGAAGTTTTATGTGGTAAGACTAAATACCCTACTGATTTTCTAGTACTTGGTAAAGCTGCTAGTAAAACTTGTCCTATTATTTTTGGTAGACCCTTTTTGAATACTTGTGGCGCTGTTATAGATTGTAAGAAGGAGAAAATTTTGACTAAGTTTGATGAAAATCTTATGAGTTTAATTTTTCTAAGTTTACTAAAGCTCCTTATGAAAATGAATTGCCTAATGAAGATTTTCGAGTTGAACAGCTTGCCTCTATTGATCTTGCTCCTAATAATGCATTGCAGCAATTTATGGAGGACCATGAAAGTGAGATCTTCAGGGAAGAAAGAGATGAGATTGACAAGATTCTTCTTCGTCAACCAGAGTTGATTAAACATAATTTACCTGTGGAGGATTTGGGTACCACTTTGCCACCTAAGGAAGATCCTGTTTTTGATTTAAAGCCTTTACCTGATGATCTTAAATATGCTTATATAGATGATAAGAAAATATATCCTATTATTATTTGTTCTAAACTTTCAGGAAAGGAAGAAGAAAGGTTATTGGAAATATTGAGGAAACACCGAGGAGCTATGGGATATACTCTTGATGATTTAAAAGGGATTTCTCCTACTATATGTCAGCATGCTATTAATATGGAGCCAGATGCAAAGCCAGTGGTTGAATATCAACGCTGTTTAATTCCTAAGATGAAGGAAGTGGTAAGAAATGAGGTATTGAAGCTCCTTGATGCTGGTATTATTTATCCTATTGCTGATAGTAGATGGGTTAGTCTTGTGCATTGTGTTCCTAAGAAAGGAGGAATTACTGTTGTGCCTAATGAGAATAACGAGCTTATTCATCAAAGGGTAGTAGTTGGTTATAGGATGTGCATCGATTTTAGAAAAGTCAACAAAGTTACTAAGAAAGATCATTATCCTTTACCATTTATAGATCAAATGTCAGAGAGGTTATCTAAGAAAATTCATTTCTGTTTCCTTGATGGTTATTCTGGGTTCTCTCAGATTGCTGTTAAAAAGCAAGATCAAGAGAAACCCACTTTTACTTGTCCTTATGGAACTTATGCTTATAGACGTATGCCTTTTGGTTTGTGCAATGCTCCTGCTACTTTTCAAAGATGTATGTCTGCTATTTTTCATGGATTTTGTGAAGAAATTGTGGAGGTTTTCATGGACGATTTCTCCATCTATGGAACTTCTTTTGATAATTGTTTGCACAATCTTGATAAAGTTTTGCAAAGATGTGAAGAAACTAATCTTGTTCTTAATTGGGAGACATGCCACTTTATGGTGAATGAAGGAATTGTTCTTGGACATAAAATCTCTGAAAGAGGTATTGAAGTAGACAGAGCAAAGGTTGAAGCAATTGAGAAAATGCCCTGTCCTAGGGATGTTAAAGGTATTCATAGTATTCTTGGTCATGCTGGTTTCTATAGGAGGTTTATTAAAGATTTCTCTAAGATTTCAAAGCCTCTTACTAATCTTCTTCAAAAAGATGTGCCATTTGTTTTTGATGATGATTGTAAGGAAGCTTTCGAAACTCTTAAGAAGGCTTTAACTACTGCTCCTATTGTTCAACCACCTGATTGGAATTTACCCTTTGAAATTATGTGCGATGCTAGCGATTTTGCTGTAGGTGCTATTCTTGGACAGCGCATAGATAAGAAGGTGAATGTTATTCATTATGCTAGTAAGACTCTTGATGCTGCCCAGAAGAATTATGCTACTACTGAGAAGGAGTTTCTTGTTGTTGTTTTTGCATGTGATAAGTTTAGACCTTATATTGTTGATTCAAAAGTTACTATCCATACTGATCATGCTGCTATTAGATATCTTATGTCAAAGAAGGATGCTAAGCCTAGGCTTATTAGATGGGTGTTACTTTTACAAGAGTTTGATTTGCATATTGTAGATAGAAAAGATGCTGAAAATCCTATTGCTGATAATTTGTCTAGGTTGGAAAACATTTCTTTTGATCCTATTCCTATTAATGATAGTTTTCCAAATGAACAGTTGGCTTCAATAAAGGTAACTTCGTGAGAGAATCCTTGGTACGCTGATTATGCTAACTTTATTGTTTTCAAGTATTTGCCTCCAACCTTTACAGCCCAGCAAAGACGGAAATTCTTTTATGACTAGACATTATTTTTGGGATGACCCACACTTATATAAAGAAGGATTGGATTGTATTATGCGAAGATGTGTCCCAAAATATGAACAACAAGAGATATTGAGAAAATGTCATGGTAGTGCTTATGGAGGACATCATGCTGGAGATAGAACTGCACAAAAGGTTCTAAAATCAGGTTTTTATTGGCCTACCCTTTTTAAAGATGCTAGAAAGTTTATTTTATCTTGTGATGAATGCCAAAGAGTTGGTAATATTTCTAGACGCAATGAAATGCCTATGAGTTATTCTCTTGTTATTGAACCATTTGATTGTTGGGGATTTGACTTTATGGGTCCTTTTCCTCCTTCAGAAGCTTATACTCATATACTTGTAGTTGTTGATTATGTTACTAAGTGGGTAGAAGCTATACCTACGAAGAGTGCCGATGGTGAGACCTCGTTAAAGATGCTTAAGGATGTTATTTTTCCTAGGTTTGGTGTGCCTAAATATCTTATGACTGACGAATGTTCTCATTTTATTCATGGTGGTTTTAGGAAAACTCTTGCTAGATATGACGTTAATCATATAATTGCTTCTGCTTATCATCCCCAAACTAGTGGGCAAGTAGAGCTATCGAATAGAGAGATCAAGTCTATCTTATAGAAGACTGTTAATAGATCTCGGAAAAATTGGGCTAGCAAGTTGAATGATGCTTTATGGGCTTATAGAACTGCTTATAAGAACCCCATGGGCATGTCTCCTTACAAAATGGTTTACGGAAAAGCGTGTCACTTGCCTTTAGAATTAGAACACAAAGCTTTTTGGGCAGTGAGAGAGCTTAATAGGGATTTTAAACTTTTCGGTAAGAAAAGGTTGCTTGATCTGAGTTCTTTAGATGAGTGGAGAAATGAAGCTTATGAAAATGCCAGACTTTTTAAAGAGAAAGTCAAGCAATGGCATTATAGGAGAATTCTTAAGAGAGAATTTCATGTTGGTGAGAAAGTTCTATTGTATAGGTCTCGTCTCAGATTTTTTGCAGGAAAATTACTCTCGAAATGGGAAGGACCCTTTATTATTGAAGAGGTGTATCGTTCAGGTGCGATAAAGATTGCTTCTCTTAAAGATAATACTACGCAAGTGGTGAATGGGCAAATACTCAAGCATTACATTTCAGGAGATTCTTATAATGAAGATGTCGATGTTATTCAAATGGTGACTCCGGAAGAATTCATCAAAGAACATATGCAGGAAACTGCAGAGTCCGTTTTCGAATAGGTAACAGTTCTAGTCAGGAAAGGTTCACGTTAAACTTTTCTATTTATATTTTGGGATTTCTATTTTCGTGCCCTCGGGTCCTTAGTTGTACTCAGTTTTCCCTAGCTCCTTAGTTTTTCCTCAGTTTTGTCCAAGCCCTTGTCTGAAACCCTCATAAGTGCTGGAACGGCCGGTTGCCCGATGGGTTAACAACTTTGACCGTTATCTGCTGACTAGTGGGGCTACGTAGAGCCCGTAAAGACACGTCAGACCATCCATCTTTGTTTGACCGTAAGCATCACCATATCCCTGACCAAAACGCGGATGAGTGGGGCTTCGGTATATCGAATGACAAGTGGGGCCATGGCGCTGATACAAGGGGCAATACACGGGTAGGATTAGATTTTTAAACGAAGCTCTACAACGATGGCACAGAGGAGGTGGCCTGCGGGGTGCCGAGATGAGATCGACGTCCACAAAGAACTGCATGAGGCGAGACCACACGCATTAGATAGATATGAACTAGACGCGTTTAACCATGCAAAGAAGAGAAGAAATAGTCGAGGACATCGACGACGACCTCAACACTTTGACTGATGGTGTCGGACACGAACGCGAGCAATGTAGAGAAAACTAGTGTCTCTCCTTTCTGTCGTGTATAGATAGGTGCTAGGGGAGTGTGGTGGCGAAGGGAAAGACCTCGCGGTGGTCTGTGGCGTCCAGCATAGCGGGGCGGCGTGGCCGTGCCCATAGCGGCGTGCATGTTCGGCATTGGCATCAGCATGTACGTTCGTCATTGGCCTTAGCGGTATCTCTGGTGTGTCAGTGATCGAATGAGGGGACGGGATTGAGGTTGCATCCCGACGGTGACCTAGTAGTGGCGGCGAGCATGCATAGCCGTTCTGACCATGCCGATATCGGCATCGGCATCGTTTGGAGGCTGTGGTGCTCGAATCATGGTGGAAATTGCGATATTGTTTTTACATGCATAATATATACAAAATAGCTAGATCTCTAAATCGATGCATATGAAGCTACATATATATTCTTGGTCATAATCCCCTTATCTAAAGGGGATGGATGCATGGCTTTATGTCGTCGTCGCTTTCATCATCAGTATCTTCGTCGTCCGTGTAGTAGTACTTCCTGCACATTGTTCCGTCGAACACCTTCACTGTGAGCACATCATCGCCTTCATATTTGAAGTGTAGGATGCAGCCGAAATCCACACCGTGCGCGATGGCAAAATTCTCCCAGCCCTTGTCGAGGTACATCCGGCCTTGTCCATCAAATAGGACCTCCACGGTCCAGAGATGAGGACCGCAGTCAGCTGCTCGCAGATACACCTTAGCGGGTTCCTGGCAGTCAAGATAGTCCGCAAACTTTTTTGGGAGTGCCTGCAAAGAGATCGAGCACCGATCGTTTGAAATTAAAGGTTGTTTAGAACATGCACATAATTAATCACATGCATCATATATATGGGAACGCGTACGTACCTTCTTGGCCAAAGGGTCTTCATAGATGACGATTAAGAACTCCTCTATGATCAATGGCAGTGTTGACGGTGGTGGTGGCAATGATGATGATCCACCACCCCGGCCGCCCCTTCCCCTTCCCCTTCCGGTCGGCGTCCGAGACGTGGAAGCCATGGCAATGGATCAAGTGTATGTGAACGAAGAAGAGAGAGACAGAACCTATTAACATGAGGGATGGCCGTTGTGGGGGTTTATAAGGGAGAGATGACCGTTGTGGGGTTTACACCATAAATTAAGGTAGAGATGACCGTTGTGGGGTTTACACAATAAATTAAGGAGGAGATGACCGTTGTGGGGGTTTATATCTCAACAAAAAAGTAATGCCTAAAAGAAATGGAAATTCGTGATAGTTTATCATTTTACCGTGAAAAGTAATGCCTAAAAGAAATGAAAATTCGTGATAGTTTATCATTTTACCGTAAAAAGTAATGCCTACAAGAAATGGAAATTCGTGATAGTTTATCATTTTACCGTGAAAAGTAATGCCTACAAGAAATGGAAATTCGTGATAGTTTATCATTTTACCATGAAAAATAATGCCTAAAAGAAATGGAAATTCGTGATAGTTTATCATTTTATCGTGAAAAGTAATGCCTACAAGAAATGGAAATTCGTGATAGTTTATCATTTTACCGTGAAAAGTAATGCCTAAAAGAAATGGAAATTCGTGATTACCAAACTTGTTGAATCCGGTGGCAAACTCGTTATTTAGCATACATAGAGGGGTAGTAGTTTGCCACCGACAGATAGAGAGAGGGTGGCCATGATGAGAGAGAAAGAGGGGTTATCCTGCCCGTTAGATCATAGGATCGACAGTAGGTGGGCACGATCCGTGTGACAACAGCTCGACCAATCAGGCCAAGTTTGGGCTTCTGTGAGAAGGGAGAGGGTAAAACTGAGTAGTATCAAGGATCCAAGGGCAAGTAAATAGTAAACAAGCTAAGGAATTCAAATAAGAGATTTAGAAAAAGAAAAACACATGTTTTGTACAATGAAACCCAGGTTGGCCTACCTCAAAGTATTAGTAATTCAAATATACATGAGTGTGAAAATTATGGTCTCATTCAGACAAACTATGTTTTGGGTATAGATATTTTGAGAAGGGGTTTGAGTGGAAAGCCATGAATCTTCATACAAATCTCCCCCACCCCCAATATGTTCCAAACATTTCACCACCCAATTTCATGCAGAACTTCCATCCATTCGCTTCTCCCACCAACTATCAACCGTATGCTCAATCGCCATCAAGCTATCAGGCATACAACATCAAGTGAATATGGGGCACTCACCTCATGAAGGATTTGGATATGCAGCAACAAGATCATCACCACTTCTTCAACGTGTTGCTTTATTTGGAGGTGTGGGAAACACATATTCAAATGGGTCAGAATCAGCCACTCCACGATCCGGAAGAGAAGAAGTAGAGGCAATTCCTGTTAAAGGATCTGATAGCAGTGAAGAAGATGGGTCCAAAGCAGTGCACATCAACTGGACAGAAGAGGAGAACAAGAGGCTTGCAAGTTCCTGGATGAAGCATTCGGTTGATTCTATTGATGGCAATGTGAAGAAGGCGACATACTACTGGAAGCAAGTAGGTGACGAGTTCAACAACAACAGGCCTGTAAATGGGAGGGGAGAAAAAGGACAGTCAAGCAAATGATGATTGGGGCACTATTAACAAGACCATTCAACACTTCAATGGTGTTTATTCTCGAGCTAGCAACACTTATGTCAGTGGGCAATGTGATAAAATGCTTATGGACACAGCTCGTGCAATGTTCAAAGGAGAAAACAAAGAAAAACCTTTTACCATGGAGTATTTGTGGGAAAAACTTCGTGAACAGCCTAAGTGGAAGAACCTTTATGCTAGGGAAAATAACAAGAGAACTAAGACATTT